>JAHPZR010006984.1:17500-21586 GCA_019787425.1 Platygyra sinensis | reverse complement strand
TAAATATCCGAGCATATTTTCGCCCCAAATGGAGACTATTGTTTATAAAATAATTCTCCATTTGCACATGACTACGATTCCTTGCGTCTTTGATGTTAACGCCGACCACAATTCCTTGCGTTTTGATTGAAACTAAGGTTGTTGACCTCCTTTGTCGATTGTATCTTTTTACTGATTCAATCTGCTGCCTCGTTCGTTCGCTTCAGGCTCGCTCACTGTGGCAGAAATTAGACTGTCGAGGGATATACTTACAGGTATTTAGTCTGTACCGGAATTTGCAGTGGAATAGACGTCAGACTTTTCCCGTCACAAAGGACAAGTAGGCCCCAAAAAAGGGAAAACATTCGCATTGATCTGGGCAAGCTGTTAAAAAAATTCAAACAGCAAGAAAAAGTCATTAGTGTACTTCTTAAATAGAAAAATAGTGACCCTGTTTCCTGAATCTACTGACTGATGTGTCTGCAAATTATCATTAGAGCCCTCTTCAACGCAAGACCCATCAAATACCACTATGTAATGTCTGATGAGCTTAATCCGCGTAAAGAAGAAGCGTGCGACGTAAAGCGAAAAATTGCATAAACACACGATAACCCATTTCGAAAATACAGTATATAGAGACAGCGTGGCCGAGTGGCTAGATCGCTGGTGTCGCGGATTCAAGTCCCGTTCTGTCAACCAGCTGGTGTTGTTTTCGGTAGTGCCGGGCTTACACTCCCTTGCCATGATTGCATAAATAGCTAACTGGCCCGTCTCCTGTCAGTTGGGATCAATTTTTAACAAGTTTATGTTTGTTTGCAGCTTACACTAATTTTGTCCGTTAACTATGCAGGTTTTCATTTAAACTTACCGTAGTTTCCAAAAGCAATCATTATCTGCCTTCTCATGAGATGTATAATCTTCTAACAACTTGACTTTTGACAGCATTTTAACTCAAAAGGGTCTTTGAACGAAACTTAATACCAATCTTACGGTTATCAACTTTCACATTCCAACGAAAAAAAATATGTTAATTCAACACTCGATTTATCTTGCCAAATTTAATAAAAACATTGCAATTGGAACCCAGTAAATCCAGTCACCAACGCCTCATAAAAATTTGGCGTTATTAACGGGGTGGCTGTTTAAACGCGGTAAGATAAATTTAGACCACATTCGTATTCTCGTTTTTAGCCTGGAACTAGCTTGCAACTGAGGCTAATGCAGGACACCTTTTTCTTTGAATGATATTTCACCGCATGTGTCTCCATTGCAAGCTAGTTCCAGTCCAATATCGAGAGTTTGAATATCACCTATTTCATAACTGGTCTAAATTGAGCAACGTCTTTATTAAGAGATATATCGCGATATCACGATTGCACTTCTAAATAAATGCATCTGAAATGTGATATTTAAAAAAAAAACTGAACCTTCAATCATTTCATACAATATTAACAATGGGGCTAACTGGCTTGACTGGTCATATAAACGAGCTAAAACTACAAAGGATTAGACAGGTTGGTATTTCAGAATGTGGCGGTTGGTTGTATGAACAGGGTGGTCACATTAACGGAAGTTTCATGTAAGATAATGTATCAGCGTTTTTCCGCGACAAAAAGGAACGGCCTTAATAACGAGACGACCATATTAACGAGGTGACCGTTAGGCGGGTTCCACTGTATTAGAGCTTCATAAGAATCATTTGCAAGAGTCATGATGGGAGCCCAAACTTGAAATGTATGCGGATATGCCAACAGAGTTTATCCCCCTTGAAAGCCATATTCTTGTAGCAATTACTATCAAGCTATTTTTAGCGACGGTTCTTAGTAAGCAAGGAGGATGAAAATGTACCACCACTACTTGAATTGTAATGGCATTAGCCTTGTATATATAGGCTTTGGGTTTCACAAACCACTGGATTAATCTAACAGATAAATTGAGAGTAACTGCCTCTGGAATAAGGTGTGTATCGAAGGTTAACTTTTGTTACTCTTTATGCTCTCTTAGTAACAAAAAGTAACTCTTTGCTTTACCTAGTTCAACAATGATAACGTATACTCTATACATTTGTTGCGAAGCAGTCATCGCCTTCCTCCATACAGTGTAGCAAGGTCTAAAGGATGTTAGTAGTTAATAGGGGGCATCTAATTCTTTTTTTTTTTTTTTTTTTTGCCGGGCAGAACATTGTCAGGGTAGAGGGGGGAGTCTTCAAAAGAAGAAAAAAGTGTGATACTGGTTATGAACAGGGTTGTAGCTCCTTACACGTGACCTTCCTATAATGATGGGTGATATGATTATTGCAAGATTTTCGCAGACATTAAAAAAGGGAACCCTAATTATAAGGTATATTAACTTTGGTATTTACATAAGTTACTTTTTTACCTTAGATTGTTATATGCATAGAACACAAAAATACATGATTATTAAAACTGGATCATCGGATAAAGAAATTCGACTGTTTTCATTGGCTTAGCCATCACAGTATAAGGGCCATTACACCATGCTCTACAAATATGTTAAGCGCGCGTAGTTTTGTGAGGGCTTTCTAATTTTAATTTTTTTTTCTTATTTTTTTGCTCGAGGCATTTTTTAATAAAACATACGCGCTTGTAGGATATCAGAGGATTATAGCCATCAAAGCGCTATCAGCCTCATTGGCTATTGATGTTGTTGTTGTTGGCTATTGATCATCTATAACGTGCTTGTGGAATAATTGTTCCTCCCCCATTAACAAAAACAAACTTTTCTTGTTTATTTTTACTCTATCTTATTTTGTTTCTCTTTTTTTTTTTAAACTTACGATCCTGATCCTGAGGAGTATCTTGAGGAGACGTCCTTACAAAAATTGCAGCTGCCAAAAAAGAGACACAGTTTACTTGAGTTGAATGCCATGCTCAAAGGGAATTCGTTTGGATAACAAACTTTGCTTACAGTGGCTGCGCCTGCAGCATGAGCGGCAGTCAAAACTGCGCTGTTCTATTGAAAGAACACGATAGTCTTTTTCTTTGTAGTTAACAAAAGGCAATGTAAAAGTTGCTTTGGCCTCTTCTATTGCTTGAGCCGAGAATTCTGAGTTTAATTTGACGAGCAACAGTATGGTTTGTTTAAAACTAAACGGCACAGTTTTTATCCCACCTGCCGACAGAGAACAACAGTGAGTGGCCGAATAGGGTGACTCATTTTGGCGTCATATTTTTGTTTCATATTTTTCTCTTTTATATTCTGATAAGGTTTTTGCATTAAAATTCCTGTTTTGAAAATATTTAAGGCCATTTTTAGTGAGCAAAGTTGCCTGTCTTCAATGTTTTTCCTGTTAAAGCACAACTGGCTTCAGGACAGGACACTTTTCCCCCTGCTGAATCCTGCTGCATGCAAGGAAACTGAAACATGTTCATTTTTGTCTCCAGGGCCCGCGTCCCCCCTAAGTAATGTATGGTAAACGTGTTTCACGACCACTGCTAAAGGGCAATTCGGGCTCTGCGAACAAATGACTGCGAAGCCATTGAAAGGATGTTTCCTCATCAGTTCAAGCTTAGATTCAACTCAGGGCCATGAAATAGACGAAAACAAATAATGAAAACACAAACACTTACTGAGCACAAGAACAGCAGTCCACACACTTTTCTTGAGAGACATTTTCAAATCCGTAATGACTCTAAAATTGTTCAAAGAAGTTGTTATATTAGTACTAAATTTTTTAATGCATGCCTTTTTAATGTATGCCTTATATTATTTGTATGAATGGAACTCCCTTAGAACTCAGCCCAAGATGGAAATGACACTGTCAAAAAACAGTACACTAGTAATTGGAAATGGATTAAAGTCTCGTAAAATTTATTGTTAAGGCAATCGATATTTCCATGGAAACGATGCACAAAAAATAGAAAATGGGAAAACTGCATTTTGCGCAAACAAAATGCAATGCGAAAAAGCTAAAGGTCTATGGTAAATAGCATATAGAGTCATCAAAGGAATGAATACATTCTGAGTGTTTGATTTTGAGTCTGTTACGAAAAATTGTGGCGTGACTTGCGTCACTTGGAACATTCGAGTGTATGCTAATCTGATCTAGAAGTTTCGTGCATATTTAATTAGCCTTGTCACGGTGAC
>JAHPZR010006984.1:10000-12500 GCA_019787425.1 Platygyra sinensis | reverse complement strand
TACAGCATGAAAAATGCTTTGTACGATTTTATTCACTCGTCGATACGTATCAGAAAACTCAACTCGTGAATAAAAATCGTACGCTCGCATTTTCCATGAAGTAATCTCTATTTATCATTCACATGTATAGATATTGATGTTGTCATTATTACGGTCATGTATTTTTCTCTTTTGACATCTAAAATTTTCTGAAGAAGCAAAAGTTCTTTATCTTTGAGTTTTGTTTTAATGTTTCTTATTGAAATTTCCACATTTTACTCTTTCTCTGTTAGCAACTGGTCATGTCAAAGGATAAGGAAAGGAAGAGATGAATTAATCATCATCCAAAAAAGTAAATCCATTCACAGTTATTTGCGTTTTTAATAAACGTAGTAGCATAAACTGTAATTATCCTCTATATTTTACTAATGTGATATGTACTATTGGCTTGCTCAAGACAAGAAATTTCTCTTTTGTACGTTGAAAGGGTCGTTTGGTATTTTAAAATTACTGGTCAGTTTACAAAACGAGGACAAGTAAAACATACTATTTTCTTCGATCTTCTCACAGATCTTAATTTACCTCTCTCGATATTACCCGTGATATCTTCTGCGTTCTACTATTATTCGACTTCAAAATGACGTTTTCCAGCTTTGCAGTTTTCTTAGGTATAATTCTGTCTTTAACTATGAGAATTTCAAAGCTGCTTGCATTCTATGTAGCTGTTGATCCCTGTCCAAGACACCATACCCAACTTGATCAATTTCTATATTCTCTAAACCTATTTGCGTGATGATAAGGTGCCTAGAGCATAGTGCATAAAATGGACATACTAGAAAATGTTAATAAGAATCCTAGCGGGAAAAAGAGAAAAACATTTTACAATGAAGAAAAGCGTAAGAATTACGATGACAAGTTTAGATTGATGATTGAGAGAAGGATTTTCTCACCGGATGTGCAGATCTTCTAAGCTCTATGCTCATATCGCAATACACCGCCAAAACATGTTTGTGAAGTTTAAAATTGCTGTCATTTACTTGAAATTAAGACTATTTGCTTGACAATAAGGTGGTATTAGCAGAAGAAATTAAAACTTGATCCTCGCAAGCGTTGTATGCAGTTAATTGTTAAAGTTGGACGTTTAAACGATTAGACATGGCCAAGTTTTTGGTTACAGTCAAACTAAGTGAAGCGTACCCCTCAAGATTGCATTAATGAATTGATTGTTTGAAACTTGAACCCGCTAATCGTTTCAATAATGCAGAAATGAATTGATTATTCGAATATTGAACTTGCTCGTTAGATCCAAGAATACGCCTATCGGGCTCGGTTTTCGAAAAATCATTTCACTATTGCATTCTAGATAAGACTAGTAGGTTTCAAACCTACTAGTCGCCCCCAGTCATACAAACGTTGTCTGTAAATATTTCAATTTTCAACTTACATTTTCTCAGCTGATTACACCTGAAATGCTGAGACTTTGTAAGGTTACTAAAGTAAAGGTGTTCTTTCTAATGCTGGTATACGTTTTTAATTTTGACTTACTTAAATGTTCGGCCGCCATTTTGGAGAAGGGTCTATTATTGTTTTTTTCAGTACTGATTAACAGCCGCCTGGTAAGTAAGTTCCAGATATTTACACTATTTTCCGGCCGCCATATTGGTGTACCACGGATGTACACCAACATAGCGTTTTCACACTGGGCTCTGTAAATTTCAGCGAAACATTTCGACGAATATCTGATGTTTGGGAAAACGCACAGGTCTCGTAAACTTGGACAAATCTCTTATTTAGTTATCTACTCTAACATGAAAATTTTTTAGCTTTCTCGATCTATTTTTTTATTGAGTGACACTGAAAACGATCTGTAACAGCACTGTTAAAACCTTCGCTAGGCTAGTGTATCTGTATTTCTTTCGGGGTGGGGTTGAAGAGGGCAGCAATCTGGTAATATGCCATTTCTGAGTTGCCTTTTGCTTGTGTCAAAACGGGTTTTCTTGCAAAGCCATTCAGATGAAAACATGTTCCACCTACAGGAATATTTTCATAAGAAAGGTCTCGCATGAGGACTCGTTGTAAAACAGAGGCACAAGAGAAACTCGGAAGTGGCCTGTTTGCAGAGTCGTGAACATCGGGCTATTTTAAGAAATCAAACCGGATATAAAAAAGTGATTACTGTGAGAAAAGAAGAAATAAATAAAATGCCAGTTCTAACTATGACAAAAGGTGACTACGTGTAAGCATCATGAAACTTTACTGACAAGGTCCACTTTCAATGAAGCTCTAGCTTACTATTGTCAATATACATCTACTAAAAACCTATTTACAATGTACAATGACTGTATAAATCAACAAAATAATTACAAAATAGCTGTAGTTGAAGTATAATTATATATTAATATTAATCCTGACCAAAGGCAATAGTTGGATGACGTAAAATATGACAATTTTCAATCACATTGGTGATCAGAATTTACTCCAAGATCTGCACCAAATTGTTACAAACTCATCTAATCACTAT
>JAHPZR010006984.1:0-5000 GCA_019787425.1 Platygyra sinensis | reverse complement strand
AAATAACAAGCCTGGTAAATATCCCAATACAAAATATTTACGACCAATCAAAACGCTTTCACTTCTCAGGGCTCAAAATAGCGGCCGGTCACCGGACAATGTCCGGCCAAGATGACTATTTCTCTGGACAAAATTTGGGTTTGGGGGTCATTTTGACTGGTCACAGATGCCCGGCCAGCTACAAAGCTTTGCCCACGAACAACGTCAGTTTTACTTACATGAGATCTAACCTCGATAGTTCCAATGTCAGGGTGTCAAGTGACAAATGATACTTAGAAAATAGGAAAATAGGAAAGACAGTGGCCAAAAAATAGGAAATAAATAGGAATTCTCACCCCAAAATAGGAAAAAAATAGGAGAATTTCTTTGAGTTCTATCCTCTTAACACTCGACAACTTAACACTTAACCATGGCATACATCCACAATGCATTGCTGTATCAAAAAAAATGAGTGTTACTACCTATGTTACCAAGCACAACTCGTCCTACAACAATTACCAGATTCGAAATTTCATTAGATACTTCACAAAATGCCTTTAATTAAAGTCAGTAGTCCTTAAAACTGTCAGAATGATAATTAGCAATAATTCACCGAAGTGGAGGTAAATATCCACCACTTTCACCGACACTGAGGTAAATAATTGTTTTAGTATATACCACACAAGCTGAATAACTAGTGTATAGCAGGCTAAAGAGTAACTTTATTTGCGACAATACCGACAAAAGCCATTTTGTTTTTCTTTGGCTGCTCGGAGGTGAATAGTACTTGGCTAATCACCTCTGAGCTAGCCAATCAGTGCGCACGAGAAGTACTATTCACTTGCGTGTTTTTGACAAACCAAAACAATATCAATGCCACCAAATGTGTCCTCCTTACAATAAAAGCCAACCACGACTTTTGAGCGTCAACAACCAAGAAGTCCAACACTATACCGTTTTCACTCTTTTAGCAGATTTGATAACCTTTGCTTTGCTTTTCTTGAAGGCAGCATTTGCTGTTGAGGACATGGTCTTTTCTAACAGTTTGTGCTGTTTGTCAGTCAACAATTTTCTCCTTTGTCCTATTTTCTCCAAGCTTTGCATTGCTTGGTCTCGCTTGGTCTCGCTTGGTCTTAGCAGCGTCAAGCATCATACATTTATTTAACAGTTTCTTTGTTGGCAACATAAAATTCTCTAATGCCAAGAATAGCCAGGCTCTGCTTTGCAGGACTCAAACATGCTAAGGCCTTTCTGGTTTGATCCCCAGTGACAAGTTGATTGTCAGTAAGATGTAACTTGACATCCCTTGCATGCTATCAAAACCACTGAGAAAGTCTGGGCACGAGTTTCAGAAGAAAATGACTCATAAAGACTTCAAGCTGGTCTTTTTTTGACATGAAGTTTCAGTTTTTTGTAGTATTAATCGAGTTTATTGTCAAAATGTTTCTGTGCACCTAGTGAAACCCTAAAAAAAATAGGAAAAACTAGGAATTTCATGAAAAAAATAGGAGAAAATAGGAGGCAGTCCAAAAAATAGGAAAAAACAGGAAAAAATAGGAACTTGACACCCTGCTATGTATTTAGGTTATTCAGCTGGCTTAATCTGGGAAATTAGTCTCACCCGATGCATTGAAAGACATCCAAAAGTCAAGGAGGGAAATCCTTTCCTCTGGACACAGTTGATATGAAGCCGTTGGCGTTTTTTTTTTTGTATTTCCTGTGCCGACCGAGCCTAGCCGAGCATACCAAGCAAAGGCAGCGATCTATCCTTTGTAGCACAAGCCTATGCAGCGCTTTTAGTGTTTGGTAGAAACTCAAAGTATTTAAAACCAAAATCACATCCAACGTAAGTAGCAAATTAATATAAAAATATGTGCAGAGTAACTACGGTTAAATGAGCATTTCTAGTAAAATAATATAGCGAGTTTTAATTGTTGTTATCACTGGCAGCCCTGCAATTCAAGTTTCATGTCCAGTAAAATGCAATCTAGCATAGTGGTGGTTGACCCGAAAGCTAGGCTCCTCTGACCACCGCACACTTCCAACAATGCTATTAATTTCCTTTTTCCTCTTCTCCTTTATTACCGTGAACACCGGCGTATAAGCCACACTCGCAGATAAGTTGCACCCAAAGTTTGGGAAAGAAAATAAAGCAAATCGAAAGTGAAGTCTTAAGAAAGATGTCTGTTATGTACATTCCTTGTTTCCTCTGAACTTTTCTTGAACGGGCCAACCCCCGCATTAACTAACTAAACATTTACACAGAGAATGCTAAAACTCTTACCTATAATTTTAGCTCTGTAATGGTATGAAAATCCAACTCAGACAAAAAATCTCTGGTATTTTTAATCCATAATTTTTTTTTATGTCAACCGTTTCTCCATAAAATTTACGTACAACAACATGAACGCTTCGGTTTCAGTTTGTTCATTCATAGCTTAGTAACCAGGCAATTGATCAGAAGTTGGGAGTACTGGGAACGAAGCAGTTTACCATCCATATTTTCGCTCGCTCGCTGAGGTATTGATTTCTGTCAAAGTGAGTGGCCATTGGCGGTACTGTCAACAGCTTTGTGGTGGAAAGAGATTCCCTGCCGAGTGACATTCAGCTGCTCAAGAAAGGCAACGTTAAACCGGTTAATATGAACAAAAGCAGCTCTTTTAGGAACCACCAAACTCGCAAAAGCAAGCGTACTGTGGTATAGTTTTGTGGAGTTCTTATCATTTTGCGACACAGGTCCATGCAGATTGTAAAACTTTTGCTGAAAAGTGTTAATTTGTCCAAATTTATGGCATGGTCTTCAGATGTTCTCGCAGTAAGCCGCATCCCTGATTTGATACGAAAATTTTGAACGAAAAGGTGCGGCTTATACGCCGGTGTTTACGGTATTATATTCTCTCCTTACTATATAGTAGTATAGTAGTTGGCGGTTCAGGCACACTTTTCCAAATTTTTCCCAGCACAGTTTTCTGAATTGGATTTTCAAAATATAATTGGGGTTCGAGCCCTCAGTCTTCAATTTTTCTGAAATATCAAACAAAATCTGATTCAAATTCTATTCAATAAAATCTGAACCAACACCAAAACCAAATCCATAAACCAACACCGAAACCAAATCCATAAACCAACACTGAAATCAAAATCTGAACCAATATAGAAACCAAATCTTTAATCCAAATCTTTTATACTATTCTGTAAAAGAAAATATAAAATAAAAATATAGGAATTAAATATAAGGGTTGGAGTTAGAACCAATACCAAAACCAGGGACATCGGTCTGGTTCCAAAACATTGGATCAACGGGCGGCGATTGAGAATGGGTATGTAAATTTTGTCTCTTGCATCAGACAAAATTTCATTGGTCGACGACTGGGAGACCACCTGCTCGCTTCTCAAATTGAATATTTAATTCATATGTGTGACTTGTAGCACCATTATTGTGAATATACCGATTGTCATCATGTAGTAGCATAAAAATATATTCTTTACTAATAATATAAGATGGATTGTAATTCTCAAATTCACGATGAATTGAAGAATATGGAGGAGTCGACATGTCCTTTCTGTGATCAACAATTAGTAGAAGTTGTTAAAGCGGTTGAGTCATGTTGTAGTGAACAGGATATGGAAAATGTAAATGGTATGAATATCTGTATAAATTGTGGTTTAGTTCATGGTTGTGATTATGTCACAGAGTGCTTCAATTTCTATGAAAATATGCATCTGATAAAACATAAATCGAGATATCATCGAAATTACCATATTGATAATGTGTTATATAGTATATCCAGTGAGAATGATATTCAATTGACTCATAAACAAAGGAATCAGATGCATAAAGTATTCATTGAGATTGATAGTGTTCTTCATAAAGTTAATCATGGGAAAAAACGGATAATAAGCATCAAATTCATCCTCAAGCAATTATTCAAGATGCTCGGGCTTCCTTACAAAGATATCTTTGTAACAAAGTCTAAGAGGACGCTAAAATATTATGAACGATATTGGGAAAAGGTTCAATCATTGATAGGTGATAGAATTCAGTTGATAATTAACGAATGAATTTTTCATCATATTTCACCAAATATTTATCAACAATAGGACTGTTGTCTGTCACATAATCATCAATGTTCTTCATTGTGTTGTAAATATGAGATGAATTGAAATTTCCGCTTCTCATCATATCTTTTATTTCATTTAGCAAATGTTGATAGCTTTGGTAAGCATTTGTACAATTTTGGATTTTAAGATCAAGGTTTTTATGCGACATCCAACCTTGAATCAAAAGTGCTGCGGTGCTGATGGCAACCAAACTAATACCACCGGTTGCTATACTGGAAGCTAAACCACCGGATGCAAATATGATGGATAATGAGTTCCCAAGTAATTTATGTTTTTTGAATCTTTTTAATGCTTGTTTGTAGGCCCAACACTTTTTATGATATGTGTGGTAGTAAGACTTTAATTCTTCAATCTGTTCTTCTGTCAATTCATCTGAAATATGATTCCAGTTGAATATATTTTTTTGTGATTCTTTCATATATATTGTTTATATTATATGTCGATCTCAATCAATAAGCTCACAATGGCTTGACTAACACCTGCATTTGTTGTTTTTGATTTGAAATTTATTCTGTCTCCAGCATTCACATCAAGTGGTATTTGGAATGTTGTTACTGAACTGAATTCATTTGGATTTTTTATTATGGTGTATGATGTATTTTCAACTCCATTGATGATGATGTTTACTCTTATTTCACCAGTTGTTGAGCTGTTTGCATTTGCTGATAGTGTTGCATATTTTACTTTCCCATTCACAGGCATACAATAACCATAATTTGGATTATTTTCTTTTCCATTTCCGAAACTCCATTCAAGTCTTCCATTGTTTATGCTACCATTTTCTTCAGCCCAAATTGTGATGTATTGTTTTTTATTGGTGATCAGGTTTGTGATTAGATTTTCCAATATTTTGATCTTGTTGTCGATTTCAGTCATTGAGTACACATATTCATGTAAAT
>JAHPZR010006983.1:32500-43805 GCA_019787425.1 Platygyra sinensis | reverse complement strand
TGCTCATGATGTAATTATTTGGGGCACCTACTCGATTAGTTTATTAACTATTTACGTGTCCCAAGCTCTACACCGTAACAACATATTATCAAACTTACTTTCCCTTCCTCTTCTATTTTTGTTAAACAATATTGTAAAATCATTCTAACTTTATGTACATAATATTCTGTGTAAGTTAATGAAATTGACTTGACTTTACTTCTCACCAAGTATATTTTCAAATTTAACTCTATATCTGACAGCTTACGAAAGCTAACGTGGTGACAATTGCGGATGAAGAGAATATTATTTGTGTCAAAACACATTTAAGCTAGGCACACACTAGGGGACTAGTCGCAGGGACTTATCCCGATTTGTGGGACTATTGGTCCTTACGACCAGTCCCAGAAATCAAACCAGCTTGATTCTTGGGACCAGTCGCAGGGACCAAAAATGTGGTCTCTGCGACTAGAATTTCGATGCAAAATACGAATACACACTAGGGGACTTGTCCCCGAAGCAGGTCCCTACGACAATCCCTACGACTAGTCTCTTAGTGTATGCCGACCTTAAACCGGCTATATTATGCATGTCCAGAGCATTATTTGTAGGGCAGTCATTTTCATTTCACGTGGGATATATGGCTCGGTTAATACTCACACCACTCCTCGCCTTTCGAACCCCGGCTGTTGTCAACTATGAACCGTTCTTTAGATCCCAGATTTCTAAAGCCGTGTGGAGGCAATATTTGGAGGGTTAATGTAATGTACTCTTGTTGCTACCCCATTTAGCTTAACACAGTGGTGACCAGCTGGAAAACCAAGGGCTAATCTAGCTTCCACCCCCATACATCTTTTTAGTCTTATCCTAAACCATACGCATGCAAAAAATAACAGCTCTGTTTTTAAATTTTTAATCTGTACCAAACTAATGTAAACTCTGTAACTAGTGCACAATAAAGAATGTTGAATATGAAGTCTTCTCTAACTCGTTAATAATTCATCAAGTTGAGACAAATGAGATCGCAACCGCGAAGGAGGTTTGTATACCCGATCTTAATTAGCATAGATTTTGATGATTTTTCTTCTCCATTTACTCCTTAGTTTTTGTTTTCCGATTCAGAAGATATATCAAACACTCGAGGCAGTGTTAGTCATCGGTTTTCCAAACACCTCGAATCTCAGCAAAAGTACTCCGCTGCGCGTTGTATTTTCAACTCTCTTCTCGGTGTTTGGATATCCCGATGAAATACTGTCTCTCGTATAGGCGTGTTTGATATATTACTTAAGTTCTTTGCTTCATTTTCCAGACAATCCCTTCATACTTAGTAACGTTGCTGGAAACCCATGCCAAAAAGTATGTGGAGCAAAGGAAACACAGTTGAGTTTTCGAACCGTGTTTGACAACATTTTAGGAGAGGAATACCCTTCAAGCATCACTGGCAAAGTAAAGCCGGCAGGAGCAACGCATAATCACGAAGTGGAATTAAATTACTGCTACTACGAAAAAATGAATGACGGTTGGTATTATAAAGAACGTCAGTGATTCAGATGCTCAGGCTGCTTAGCAAGAAAACTAAAAATAGTTTCTTAGTCAGAATTGACACCCATCATGGGTAGAAATCATGGCGTGGAAACGATATTGTTCAAAATTCACTGGGCAAAGTCGTCGTTGTGCGTGTATGGGGAGATATTTTTAAAATTCGTTGTGCTTGTCTTAAGACTTGAATTTTGAAAACGTTATTAATTATAAAGTGACAAAATTTCAAGAATGCATGTGATCGAGTTATCTTTTTTTCTGTTTATTCCTTCTTTGCCAGTAAATTCTCTTCACGGACTAAAACTGGTAAACAGTATCTACGATCAATAAGACTGAAAGGCAAACTTTTTAAGTGAACGAGATTCTCTTCACCTTTATATTGCAACAAAGCGGGACTCTAGCCCAGGGCCTCTGGGACTTGCAAACACTCTAATGAAACTGGAAGCGTGTCAACTTGGAATTTGATTTGCTGCTTTATGCAAATAACTAGCAGCTAATGTCTTTTCAGTTTTATATATTTCTTGTAGCTTCATTATTTTGTGTTTTAATTTTCTTGTGTTCATTTGTAGCTGATTTCGTAACCTACGTATTTGTCAACGAACACGTGATGGCGCGTACTGCAGAGAAAACGTGTGTGGAGAAAAATGGTCATCTGGTCAGTATTCACAGTCAACAGGAAAACAACATCGTCAAGAGCAAGATGGGAAACAACCCTCGTGTGTGGATTGGCTTAAAACGAAGGACTGTGCAGAACAGACCCTGGGTTTGGTACGATGGTACTGAAGTCGATTTCGGGGACTGGGAACCAGATGTGACAATTGATCAGAATTATGTCTCTATGAAATCTGATGGCTCATGGGAAGCTAATCTCAACTCGGAGAAGCTTCCGTTTGTGTGCAAGATAATTGATGATTGTCCAATAAGCTCATAACTGAAAAAAGAGATTATTGAATAAAAGTGCTTACATGGATGCATAATAATGTTTGTTAACCGTCGTTTACTCTTTAGGGAATTTAACCACGATGGCAACATCAACGGAAACGTCGCTAAACAAAAGGTTTAATGAGTAGAACAATGGTTCTGCACGTGCGTTATAAATCTTTGTACATTTCCTTGCCGTCCTCTGCAAACAACAACGTAAAATGACCACTAGATTAAATTCAGCTTGATAGTGAGGACACAAAGAAAGGAAATTGAATGGCATTTTTATTCATTTCTTTTGTTTTTGTCCTCAGTATCAAGCTGAATTTAAATATGTCACAAGTCACATTTAAGGACGTTCGCGCCCATTGCTACTGCGCATCTCTAGTGCGCACGCTATTCATTGGTCACGAGCGTGCCACGTCATTTTCAAGCGCGCGCACGGAGTCGAAAACTCAACAAAATGTAGAGCTGATGACCTTTTCGTTAACTTTGTGTGCGAATATTTTTGTTGGATGCTCGGTGACCCCCAATTTTTTTTCGGCAGATCACTTCCTTTTCTGATTCTTTCCATTATACTAAAAAACAAAAAAAATCTGTACGTGGGAAGTTTTAATTATTTCTCATATGCTATTCAAATAGGGTCGAATTTGTACGTGGATACAGGTGTGCGTAACTTAGAAGTTGTATTTTTTAAGGCTAATTCTAGCTGATTTATTGACATATGTAGCAAAGATCTATCAAATGGGCCTATGTGTGCTGTGTTAAACACACATAACTTAGATATGATTCTTCAAATTAACTATATGCCGATAGTAATGAATCTGAGCAAAATCGCCTCAAATGACTGGAAATCCTAGAAATGCTATGATCTGTGATACGCCTTATCTTCAAAACGAGTTCGGTGACCCCCGATTTTTTTTACGTTTTTAATCTTAACTTATCATTTTCTACCTGCAGACGAAGTTTAAAAAAAATCTGTGCGTGGGAAGTTTTTGGGCGCGAACGTCCTTAAGTCGAGTACTTACACTGTAAAAGTGTTCCTCGTATTCCTTAGTTGATTGGTTTATAGTAAATTCGCTAAATTTGTGAAGACCATTCTCGTAAAATGTTTCGTTTTTCATCCCATGACCTATCTAGTTGTTTCAGTTTGTATTTGTTTTTTTTTAGGGTTCTTGTTTTTTTCTCAAAGAAAAAAAAAACAATGTCAATTAATTCAACCAATCGCTTTGCACCAGAATTCTGTGTAAGAATAGAATGATGTAAGCCCTAGCGTCGCGTGCTATTCACTTCTATTATAGCCAACTGTGGACGACAGTAAATCAGTATTATAAGTATTACATGACTGACAGACCAGCTGCTCAATAATTACTTGATGAAGCTGAATCTGATATGAAGAATTATGCAGTCGAGGAGAGTAATATCCGCCCAAGCCGCAGACTTCAGCGGATATCACCAGCAGAGGTCTGCATAATTGTTCAGTCATATCAGATCAGAACCAAATTCGATAGTTGTTTTTTACTCATTTAAAACATTTCCACGGCTCTAAATAGATAAGCTGTACTTTATTAAGTTTAGTCTACAAAGTTTCAAATATGCCGAACGATTTTCGTAGTAATTATTATACAGTTCGCAAACGTTTTGCGGCGGATAATAAATCAAGTTTTATGAATTGTAAACGTTAAGTCAATGAATTTGTATTTACTTCTGTGTAAAATGTCTTCAAAGCAATTACTATTTCGTCTTCAAACTTTTTGCAGTCGACATTGCTTTAGCTACTTCAAGCAACTATGCCGATCTATAAACGTTCTAATCTGTACAAATATCGACAATATCCTGTGAAAGGCTTCTCGAAAGTCGTGTTGAAGGCGGCATAGACAAAACATGTTAACAGCTGCATTAAGGTATATCATACACACAGCAGCTGTGACAGAGAGGTGAGACAGAAACTTTTACCTAATGTCTCAATAAGGTCTATGATTGTTATAGGAGCGACGAGGATGACGAACAAACACACCAACACCGCCACCATCTTGACGATTCTTTTCTGTCCTAATGTAAAATCTCTCTGTACCCGTGGTGCCGTTTGATTGGTCCAAGTTAGCTTCCACGCTCATATGCAAGTCACGAATTGTCCTCATTTGTCGATAACTTACCTTTATCAAATAGCTGTTTATAGGAACAACTAGTAGGAGGGAATTGAGGCAGAACGCTATTGTGAAAGTTATGACAGCAGCTTCGGAAAGTGTGGTTGATAAGAGACAAATTGTGGATGATTTTACAAGTAGTTCCTTATTGTTCTCATGACGAATACCAACACCGCTCATAAGAAAAATGGCAAATGATCCCATTACAGTCCAGCAACCAGCGATTGCAGTTAAAAGATGTTTTTTTGAAGCGTTTCTTTCATACCAATATGGAAATCTGACAGCAGTAAATCGCTCAAAAGTTAGCAGCACAATATTCAGTCTTGATAGACCATCAAATAAAATTGTGAAAGCCACGACAACGTTACATGAAACTAAAGTCCCCAGCAGTCGAAGTGGAATGGCAACAGTAGCGACAAAGTCGGAAACTGCCAAACTGAGAACGATGTAGTTTGTCCTCGTCCTTAAGTTCTGGTTGGTAAATATCGAGAAAATAACCATTGCATTCGTCAGAGCTCCTGTTAGAGAGATACAAGCCATGAATGCGATAAATACAGTTGTTCCGGCTTGGTCGACAATCGAAGCGTTACCTTGGCTCTCGTTACTCATTTCTGTGTGTTCTTGAATTAACCGCCAGCTTACGTGTACTTCTGATCTTTTAATTTATTAAAGAACTCTAACCTCCTGAAGTTATTGCTTTTTTACTCAAATGTTTATTTAAATATGCTTGCAGCTGTTGCAGGATACGTCAATAGCTTTCTGAATTACTGCATAATACCCCCAGGCATTTAATATTCCACCAAACGATAACGTGTTAACATACAAGTAAAAATAGGCAGTCAATGACTGCACGTGGCTACTGCTGTTATTATTTAGAACACTGCAGTAAAACAAATCATATTGCAATAAAAGAGGTCATAAAACGAGCTAATATGAAAACGTTTTTGCACTCGTAGCTTATTAAAAACATGCCGACTTGTTTCTTGCACCGCGCAAAATATGCCGATCTCCAAATTTGTATAGATAAGACTTTCGGTAGTTTGAATTTAATATCTTACCTCTAAGTTAGTTGGCTTTAGATGAAGGGTGCAGAAAAAAAACACCGTGATTTTGAAGTAAAATTGTGCAGGAAAATTAAAACTTCGATTGTGCGGGTAATTGTGCGAGATTATTGACGAGCCAATGTTCTTGCCAAGTTCTAAGGAAATTCTGCATTGACAATAGTACTGCCAAATTTACTTCACTAGTAGTTCAAATATACCTAGCAGGCTTAGCAATCGCCAATTCTTTTGAAAAAAACTGCGTTTGACTGCTTAAGAAAATCACGTTGCGTGACGCGAACTAGACGAGTGAAGCCAAAATAAATAGCAAAACAGACTGCCGCATCTTCGCCTATAAAATTAAGAATACTCCTGCCTTGATTCAATAAAAGTATGGAGCTTGATTATTTCTTCGCAAACTGCGATAGGAATCCCAAATTCTCGGAAGTTATTTTCAAAAAACACAACTTGAAAGTTTATGCAAATTATGTGCAATGTAATTTGACGCGTTGTTATTAGACTGTTGTTTTCGCGAGGGAGTTTATCACGATTCGTCTTGGTTCTCTCGAAAGAGATTATTCGCTCTTCAGAGGAGTTATAATTCTTGAAAAGGGTTGAAGATCGCAACACGGCAGATATGGCTGCACAATTCACTTCGATCGCCACGACCAGTAAACGAACTCCGAACAATTTCTGCTAGCATAGACGCAGCCGGAAAGTGTTTTTAAAATACTACATACCCGGCAGTCTGAAGTTATTCTAGAATCTACACGGAAAAACTCCTCCAGTCCTTCTAAAAACTGTAGATCTTTGTTTAGGAATGTCAAGCGATTTCAAATATAATTTTTGCTATGTTCGATTACCAGTCGAGCAAAACCGAGAGAACACAGAAATTCGAGTGTTCTTTCATTCCGAACACCGGATCGATTTCTATTCGATTATCCGTCACGAAGACCGAATAGTTCCGAACACAATCCGAAAATTGGACACTCTACTTACTTACGCACATGATAGCAATATGGCTACAGCTGCCAAGCAGCAGTAGCCACAAAAAAGCAATATATCAGTTAGCCCGACGCCAATTAACTTTTTGCCAAGCGTTGTTTAATGCTACAGAGGTGTGAGGCTTTTTGTTTAGCATTTTAGACATTTTAATACTTACACCTGTTTGCCTTCGGTTTATAAACTCTGTTGATCAAGGGTGCTTAAGAGCAGCTCGGCGTAAATATCACCTAGACTTGGAAATAGCGAAAAAATCGAATTTCTCCAAACTCGCCCAGAATGAAGCCCTACGGGCACTAGTTACAAAAATGCTGTTTATGAATTAATTACGAGTTTGAGACTCAGAGTTTAGATAAAAAACTTTGGTATTAGATACAAAGTTTGCACTTATTAGCAAATCGAAGCTGGCGTCGATTATATTTTACAACTCTCTTGTCAACCATACATTGCGGAGATGTGGTGTGAAAATGACTTCTGATATTCTAAGAGCTCGTTTGATCAAATAAATTGCCAGGTTCAAGGAACCCTTAAACAGATTTGTAAACCATGCACTTTATTATCAATGAACAGTACATATATACTTCGTGTCAGAACAGCAAGAAATATCACCCATCTACGATACTTTAATCTAATAAAACCAAATTCATCGTTGAAATAAAAACTTCCAAAGATAACACAAAACAAATAACCGCTTCTTTTGTTTTGATGACATGTAAAGAAGATTGTAGTCGTTTTAAAATTAAAACCCTTTGAAACATTGTAATGAAATTACACGTTGGTCAGTCGTATTAAAGCAGGCTCATTTCGCTAGAAAGAAAAATCTTGAATTTCCCACGCATGCATTTCCCTTTAGTTAATACAACAAAGTCACGGTGTCAAACACAACCCATCGAGAAATGTCAGTAATCGAGAAAAATTCCCTTACTTAAGAAATTGAAAAGAATTTGAAATTTACCTGCCGAATGTGAAAATGGTGACTTCCTTTAAAAATGGCGACTTGTCTTTTATTAAAAGCAAATACGAGGTTAAGCAGTGAGTTGTTTTAAACAATTAGCTTCATGGTTCTATTGAAATATGTTTCTTTGTTATTTGCACTTGACTGAAAATAAAGCAATTACCTTTCTTCACGCAACCTGTTAATTTATCTTGTTTAAAATAAATGTCACAAAATATGTAAATGTATGCATACCTGAATCATTAAGAAATCAATTACTTTGCTTGTAAATCTGACCTTTGTTACCGGAAAATATCACTCGAACAAGTATCTGCTGGAACGTAAAGGTACTTACTTAACTTCCATTTTTTTCGGAATTACTGCTATATCTGACTAGACTATGATTTGTATTCAGTTGTAACATTGAATATTTCATTCCTTTAGATGTCTCATTATCTGAGATGACAAACTATCGGAATTCAAAACAAAGTGCTTAATTATAAGCGGTTTGGGTTGTGATATAAATGAGAAGAAAAGAGCTGCTCCTTCACAATTTCATTGTTTCGCACATTAATACTGTAACTTAAGATTAAAAGTCATTGCAGTTAATCTTTGTAAACGCGTTAAATTTTGTTGTTGCTTAAAGAAACTCACTGTAGTAAACAACAGTACCTTCACAGAAAAAAAGTATCGATGATCAATTTAAGTAAATATTTGTAAAACTAGCTTTACCAAAATACTGCCGTTTTGTTATTTTTCTAAACTACATTACTTATTATGAACCAGAAATTGAATCGCGTTAAACTAACTCCTCTATAAGTTAAAGAGACACATACGTGAACAATTCTACTCTTCTTTGTCTTACAGTAAGTACATTTGCCTACGACTCTGACGAGACTAATACAGTTTGAAACAACAAAACAACAACAACAATATTTTATAATTTTCTAATTTTCGCAGGTAGCAGTGCTAATCGAGGCGGGCCAGGATAATCATTATACGAAAAAAAAAATACACATTAAAAACTACAGTTAAATAAGAAGGAAAAAAAAAGGAAATACGAAAACAGATTAAGTCTACGGAAACTTGTTACTGTGGAAAAAAAACCTGATTGGTTTGGTAATTACGAGTTTACATTTTTAAACTACTCGAAAGAGACTAGTTGCTGATCCACAGATATCTTTTTGGATTCTCAGTTTCAGATGGAGTGGTCTTAATGCCATTTTGCGTTTTTTACTTTTATTCGACTAAAAGAAGAGATTTAAGGAAACAATGTTTTAAAGGAAATGGTCGGGGTGGTTTCTTTGCAACCGGTAACACCAACAATGCCCATTCATTTCTTGAAGAAATTGCGCTGGCCTCTTGATATCAACCACGCTTAGTGAAAAGTCTTAATTGAAATCAACATTCGTGTAATATTGTTAACGTTCATTCCAAAATCACCAACAATCAATTACTATTTTTGAAACCTTTCTTTCCTTTTCTAGGTGTACGAAAATATGGTACCAATGTCGAAGACGTCATTGGGCTTACTGCTCTTCGCTGTTTTTTGTCCGTGGTATTCCTGTGGACTTGCGTCCCAGTTCAACAACAGTGAAACGTCAGGAGAAGAGCCATTGCTTGACCCTGTTCCAGATCCTTCACATTGTCAAAGAAACAAAAATCCAAAAGGACTGGGGTTCATTGGCGTGAAATACAACCTGCTCAGGGGAAACCCTGAGGGGAAAACCGAGATGGGTGGTGTCGATCCGGGACTTGAAATCACCAAGAAGATTTTGAAGCTAACATATGAGGACGGTAAAGCAGTCCCTGACCAGATCTGTTACGAACCACGCCAGGTGTGCTCTGTGTCGAAATCAGCTAAGATCTTTGGTGGAACCAAACGCTACCAGGAAAAACTGAATGTCGATATTACAGCAAAGGGTAGGAGTGCAATTCCTGCCTAATGAAAAAAAACTTTTTTTAAATTTTTATCACTTCCAATTTGTCATTTATTTTGTAGACCATATCTACTCCCCCCTATCAAGGAACCAGAAGTTACTGAAATGAATACTCAAATAATTTCCTTTTCTCTCCAGGGTAGTGGTTTTGGCACCTATCGGCGCTTGTCTGTAAACTAATTTGCGTATCTGCTATGTATAGTCCATTACTGAGGATCAGAATCATTTAGCATTTATTCAGCATTCAAAGTAGGTGAAGCTGATAGTGTTCCTCTAGATAAGAATTGAAGAACACAGTTATTTTTGAGAAAAGTAAGAAACTTTGCATTGACTGATGTCCTCACTTATTTCTTACCCTCTGCTTGTAGAGCAGCTTTATCGTAACTAATATCTCTGAGCATTTCCCACCCCAACCCTCGGTATAACAACAAAGGCCAGACTACAACACCTAGCGATCAAGAGCGAATTTCCAACTGTCATAGAACAAAGGGACTTAATGCTGTTTTTTTTGTCAAAATTGGTTTGGGTATCATGTACTCAATAACTGTATCTTTGTCGTTGTTGTAATTTGCATTATTATGATTGAACAGGTGGCTACCAGGGCCTGTTTGATTTTTCCTTCAGCTTGAGCTCAAGTAAGTATGAAAACTGATTGATACTTTGTTTTTTGCGACAATTTTTCTTATGAGACTGATAACTGAGGTGGTTGTGAGTTTTAAGTTATTGAGCAGCACTATCATGTGGTACTGTTTATACTGTACAAGGTAGCTGTAACTTTACCCTTTTTACCCTTTTCCAATTATGCTTTGTTGTTTTGTACAAGGTGGCTAAAGTTTGTTCCTGCAGTTGAACTGTGTCACCATTCAAAGGATGGTTTCTTAGGATTTAGATTTGACTGCATTGTAGAATGGTAGTAGATGAAATATTGGAAAACTGTTACTGCCTGGCATGCATAATAAAGATTTGGTTTATTGATTGATTAAATGATTGAATGAATGAATGACTGACGGACTAATGGTTTGATTGATTAAATGATGGGTTGATCGATTGATTGATTGATAGATAGATAAATAGATAGATAGATTGATTGCTTGATTGAAGTGATTGATTGGCTGAATGGTTGGTTAATCGATTGATTGATCGATTGACTGATTGAGCAGTACTCTAATGAGGCGCTCAATGAGTGCTTGTACTACAGTATTTTGCCAACCATTTGGTAATTTCTATTTTCATTTTGGCCACTCTTGAGAGTGGAGAGTAAATCATACAACCGTACAACATACCTCTTCTTCCACTACAGAATACGAGAAGGTGTCTAAGAGTACAAGAAAAGGCGAAACCGTGTACCGAGACTGTACTGAAATTTGTAACAAAGGGACAGCAAGGTACAGAATGGGAGAAGTACAGGCCAAACAATGGACTCTAACGGACGAGTTTGCCTACTCGGTCTGTCAATTACCCGTCAAATACAGAAGAGGCAATGAGTACTTTCAGTTTCTGGAAGATTGGGGAACTGTAAGTTATCTTTTCAGAACACGATCATAAAGATTTCACTTTCGCTAAACTGATTGCAGTAGATCTCCGCCATGTTACAAATTCTTTCTACTGACCCAGAGAAAATTTCATACATTCACTGCAACGAAGATCCGGGAAAATCTGGTACACAGATTCTAAGCATATTTGAAACCTCCCACATGAAAAAGTCGGGGATACCTGTCGGAATGTATAAATTAAACCATAGAGGAGATCAATTTGGGCGCGCCGGGCTTGATATTTATTTCATTCCTGAAAGATGCCTCTTAA
>JAHPZR010006983.1:20000-27500 GCA_019787425.1 Platygyra sinensis | reverse complement strand
TAACCAGGGCGAGTTCGTAACTTTCTCAGCCATGTAGTAATTTTGTAATGGTAGGTATGTTATGTCCCCAAAAAATCACTTGATAAATATCACTTGATAAATCCTTAATTTCACTTGTGTTCACACTTATCTAACATTGTCAGATTAACTGAGAGTGGTTAACAATCATTGAATGAGGCTGAGTAGGATATGAAGAATTCTGCAGATCAAAGAGGGTGTTATCCACAGAGGCCGAAGGCCGAGGTGGAAAACACCCTCCGAGATCTGCAGAATTCTTCATATCCTAAGAAAGCCGAATTCAATAATTGCTTAATTATTCATTCAAAATATTTTCCCGTTCTTAAAGGGGTTTCGTCATTTCGCTCTTTGTTTTTCTGCTCACCAAATATAACACAACCACATCCCCAGGTTTTCTCGGTCAACGGTTCAATAATGGGCAGCGGGCTGCACTTTTGACGTAATTTTGACGTCATCGGTTCAATAATTTGCAGCGGGCTGCACTGTCGACGTCATTGGTTCAATATTTAGTAAACAGCAGCTGGTTATAGTGAATTATGCGTGTGGATTTAATCAATCAGTAACGGGGAAATATTTTGAATGAATAATAATTAACAATTATTGGACAGGGTTGAGCAAAAGATCTTGATTTGTTAGAGGCAAGCAGATCGGTTAAGGATTATTGATCTGCTTACTATGATCTACGAGTTTTTGAGAAATCACGATATTTTGCGATAGCCAAATAATTGTTCATCCATATTATACACGTCAATCAAATTATGATAACCTGTTCGTAAACCAAGTCCAATATGGTCTCTGTTCTCTTTGTAAACTTTGGAAATCATTGCCTCTTGATGCAAAGCAGATTACTTTTTGTTCCAGATTCTATCAAAACGTTAAGAACTCTTATGATTGACAGGTATAACAAGGATACTGATAAATAATATACTTCAGTTTTTACATAAATTGTAATGTTGTATCTGTTTGAAAGTGACTGTCAATTCATATTTACATTGATTTGATTCTTGAGTAATTTACGTTAATATGTCCAGGAAGTTTAATGTTAGTAGTTAGTACAAGAAGTAATAATTTTTGAACAAAAAAAAGTTATTTAGCGCTATCCCTTTTGCTCATGATGTAATTATTTGGGGCACCTACTCGATTAGTTTATTAACTATTTACGTGTCCCAAGCTCTACACCGTAACAACATATTATCAAACTTACTTTCCCTTCCTCTTCTATTTTTGTTAAACAATATTGTAAAATCATTCTAACTTTATGTACATAATATTCTGTGTAAGTTAATGAAATTGACTTGACTTTACTTCTCACCAAGTATATTTTCAAATTTAACTCTATATCTGACAGCTTACGAAAGCTAACGTGGTGACAATTGCGGATGAAGAGAATATTATTTGTGTCAAAACACATTTAAGCTAGGCACACACTAGGGGACTAGTCGCAGGGACTTATCCCGATTTGTGGGACTATTGGTCCTTACGACCATTCCCAGAAATCAAACCAGCTTGATTCTTGGGACCAGTCGCAGGGACCAAAAATGTGGTCTCTGCGACTAGAATTTCGATGCAAAATACGAGTACACACTAGGGGACTTGTCCCCGAAGCAGGTCCCTACGACAATCCCTGCGACTAGTCTCTTAGTGTATGCCGACCTTAAACCGGCTATATTATGCATGTCCAGAGCATTATTTGTAGGGCAGTCATTTTCATTTCACGTGGGATTATGGCTTGGTTAATACTCACACCACTCCTCGCCTTTCGAACCCCGGCTGTTGTCAACTATGAACCGTTCTTTAGATCCCAGATTTCTAAAGCCGTGTGGAGGCAATATTTGGAGGGTTAATGTAATATACTCTTGTTGCTACCCCATTTAGCTTAACACAGTGGTGACCAGCTGGAAAACCAAGGGCTAATCTAGCTTCCACCCCCATACATCTTTTTAGTCTTATCCTAAACCATACGCATGCAAAAAATAACAGCTCTGTTTTTAAATTTTTAATCTGTACCAAACTAATGTAAACTCTGTAACTAGTGCACAATAAAGAATGTTGAATATGAAGTCTTCTCTAACTCGTTAATAATTCATCAAGTTGAGACAAATGAGATCGCAACCGCGAAGGAGGTTTGTTACCCGATCTTAATTAGCATAGATTTTGATGATTTTTCTTCTCCATTTACTCCTTAGTTTTTGTTTTCCGATTCAGAAGATATATCAAACACTCGAGGCAGTGTTAGTCATCGGTTTTCCAAACACCTCGAATCTCAGCAAAAGTACTCCGCTGCGCGTTGTATTTTCAACTCTCTTCTCGGTGTTTGGATCTCCCGATGAAATACTGTCTCTCGTATAGGCGTGTTTGATATATTACTTAAGTTCTTTGCTTCATTTTCCAGACAATCCCTTCATACTTAGTAACGTTGCTGGAAACCCATGCCAAAAAGTATGTGGAGCAAAGGAAACACAGTTGAGTTTTCGAACCGTGTTTGACAACATTTTAAGAGAGGAATACCCTTCAAGCATCACTGGCAAAGTAAAGCCGGCAGGAGCAACGCATAATCACGAAGTGGAATTAAATTACTGCTACTACGAAAAAATGAATGACGGTTGGTATTATAAAGAACGTCAGTGATTCAGATGCTCAGGCTGCTTAGCAAGAAAACTAAAAATAGTTTCTTAGTCAGAATTGACACCCATCATGGGTAGAAATCATGGCGTGGAAACGATATTGTTCAAAATTCACTGGGCAAAGTCGTCGTTGTGCGTGTATGGGGGGATATTTTTAAAATTCGTTGTGCTTGTCTTAAGACTTGAATTTTGAAAACGTTATTAATTATAAAGTGACAAAATTTCAAGAATGCATATGATCGAGTTATCTTTTTTTCTGTTTATTCCTTCTTTGCCAGTAAATTCTCTTCACGGACTAAAACTGGTAAACAGTATCTACGATCAATAAGACTGAAAGGCAAACTTTTTAAGTGAACGAGATTCTCTTCACCTTTATATTGCAACAAAGCGGGACTCTAGCCCAGGACCTCTGGGACTTGCAAACACTCTAATGAAACTGGAAGCGTGTCAACTTGGAATTTGATTTGCTGCTTTATGCAAATAACTAGCAGCTAATGTCTTTTCAGTTTTATATATTTCTTGTAGCTTCGTTATTTTGTGTTTTAATTTTCTTGTGTTCATTTGTAGCTGATTTCGTAACCTACGTATTTGTCAACGAACACGTGATGGCGCGTACTGCAGAGAAAACGTGTGTGGAGAAAAATGGTCATCTGGTCAGTATTCACAGTCAACAGGAAAACAACATCGTCAAGAGCAAGATGGGAAACAACCCTCGTGTGTGGATTGGCTTAAAACGAAGGACTGTGCAGAACAGACCCTGGGTTTGGTACGATGGTACTGAAGTCGATTTCGGGGACTGGGAACCAGATGTGACAATTGATCAGAATTATGTCTCTATGAAATCTGATGGCTCATGGGAAGCTAATCTCAACTCGGAGAAGCTTCCGTTTGTGTGCAAGATAATTGATGATTGTCCAATAAGCTCATAACTGAAAAAAGAGATTATTGAATAAAAGTGCTTACATGGATGCATAATAATGTTTGTTAACCGTCGTTTACTCTTTAGCGAATTTAACCACGATGGCAACATCAACGGAAACGTCGCTAAACAAAAGGTTTAATGAGTAGAACAATGGTTCTGCACGTGCGTTATAAATCTTTGTACATTTCCTTGCCGTCCTCTGCAAACAACAACGTAAAATGACCACTAGATTAAATTCAGCTTGATAGTGAGGCCTAGAGGACACAAACAAAAAAATTGAATGGCATTTTTATTCATTTCTTTTGTTTTTGTCCTCAGTATCAAGCTGAATTTAAATATGTCGCAAGTCACATTTAAGTCGAGTACTTAAAAGTGTTCCTCGTATTCCTTAGTTGATTAGTTTATAGTAAATTCGCTAAATTTCTGAAGACCATTCTCGTAAAATGTTTCGTTTTTCATCCCATGACCTATCTAGTTGTTTCAGTTTGTATTTGTTTTTTTTAGGGTCTTTTTTTTTCTCAAAGAAAAAAAAACAATGTCAATTAATTCAACCAATCGCTTTGCACCAGAATTCTGTTAAGAATAGAATGATGTAAGCCTGCTTATTCACTTCTATTATAGCCAACTGTGGACGACAGTAAATCAGTATTATAAGTATTACATGACTGACAGACCAGCTGCTCAATAATTACTTGATGAAGCTGAATCTGATATGAAGAATTATGCAGTCGAGGAGAGTAATATCCGCCCAAGCCGCAGACTTCAGCGGATATCACCAGCAGAGGTCTGCATAATTGTTCAGTCATATCAGATCAGAACCAAATTCGATAGTTATTTTTTTACTCATTTAAAACATTTCCACGGCTCTAAAATAGATAAGCTGTACTTTATTAAGTTTAGTCTACAAAGTTTCAAATATGCCGAACGATTTTCGTAGTAATTATTATACAGTTCGCAACGTTTTGCGCTGATAAGTGAATCAAGTTTTATGAATTGTAATCAGTGTATTTACTTCTGCGTAAAATGTCTTCAAAACAATTACCATTTCGTCTTCAAGCTTTTTGCAGTTGACATTGCTTTAGCTACTTTAAGCAACTATGCCGATCTATAAACGTTCTAATCTGTACAAATATCCTGTGAAAGGCTTCTCGAAAAGTCGTGTTGAAGGCGACATAGACAAACATGTTAAGAGCTGCATTAAGGTATATCATACACACAGCAGTTGTAGACAGATAAGGTGAGACAGAAACTTTACCTAATGTCTCAATAAGGTCTATGATTGTTATAGGAGCGACGAGGATGACGAACAAACACACCAACACCGCCACCATCTTGACGATTCTTTTCTGTCCTAATGTAAAATCTCTCTGTACCCGTGTGCCGTTTGATTGGTCTAAGTTAGCTTCCACGCTCATATGCAAGTCACGAATTGTCCTCATTTGTCGATAACTTACCTTTATCAAATAGCAGTTTATAGGAACAACTACTAGGAGGGGAATTGAGCAGAACGCTGTTGTGAAAGCTATGACAGCAGCTTCGGAAAGTGTGGTTGATAAGAGACAAATTGTGGATGATTTTACAAGTAGTTCCTTATTGTTCTCATGACGAATACCAACACCGCTCATAAGAAAAATGGCAAATGATCCCATTACAGTCCAGCAAAGAGCGATTGCTGTTAAAACATGTTTTTTTGAAGCGTTTCTTTCATACCAATATGGAAATCTGACAGCAATAAATCGCTCAAAAGTTAGGAGCACAATATTCAGTCTTGACAGACCATCAAATAAAATCGTGAAAGTCACGACAACGTTACATGAAACCAAAGTCCCCAGAAGTCGAAGTGGAATGGCAACAGTAGCGACAAAAAAGTCGGAAACCGCCAAACTGAGAACGATGTAGTTTGTCCTCGTCCTTAAGTTCTGGTTGGTAAATATCGAGAAAATAACCATTGCATTCGTCAGAGTTCCTGTTAGAGAGATACAAGCCATGAATGCGATAAATACAGTTGCTCCACCTTGGTCGACAATCGAAGCGTTACCTTGGCTCTCGTTACTCATTTCTGTGCGTTCTTGAATTAACCGCCAGCTTACGTGTGCTTCTAATCTTTTAATTTATTAAAGAACTCGAACCACCTGAAGAAATTGCCTTTTTACTCAAATGTTTTTTAAAATATGCGTGCAGCTGTTGCAGAATACGTCAATAGCTTTCTGAATTACTGCATGATACCCCAAGGTAAATGATCGTCACCGAACGAATTCAAAACGTGTTAACATACAAGTAACAAACAACTTGATATATCAGTAAGCCCGACGCCAATAAAATATTGCGCCAAGCGTTTTTTAACGCATGCTACAGAGCTGTGAAGGTTTTTTTGTTTAGCATTTTAATAATTACACCTGTTTGCTGTCGGTTTATAAACTCTGTTGATCAAGTGTGCTTAATGTGTTTTCAATAAATGCATCGCCTTCCCACACACTGTGATTGGTCCCATTGAGGGCCATTAATGAAGGTTGGAGAGGCCTTGTAAACGTGATAATTGTTCTGGCAATAAAGGCTCCAGCCTGTGTCTCAATTGCATTTTATTTAAAATTGAATTATATGTTTCGTTTCAGGCCAAATTTGAAGATTTCCTTTGCGTGAGACTTTCAAATTAGGATACCCTGAGGGAACAAAATAATCAGTGTTCGCCGTTACGTGACATGGCGTAGTTTTAAAACCAAACCTTTCATGTTGAAGACAATTCATGTGGATCGGTGCTGGCTCTGAATGATTTACTGGGCAAATACGTCAATAACAGCGACTTCGATTGTAGCTTGCAAACGATTTCAAAGATGGCCATAATTTCAATTATCTTATTTTGTTAACATTTTTTACACGGCCCCATAAGCTATATTAGCTTTAAAACACACCGTGTTTAAATAAAAGATGTTGCTGTTGTTGTTGCCAGAATTTAAATTAGCGATTTCTCATGGATAACTAAAATCGTTCAGTGAGCTTTCGTTTGGCTGGTACCCTTTGGATGCATGGCACATGGAAGTTCACCTTAATTTTTGACACCGTAAAAGATTTTTGAGAAGGATAAGACGAACTGACTAGACATCATTACTTTTGTTCCTCTAATGTGGTGCAGTGGGTTCATTAAACCAATGTTTAAGTCTGGAGGAAGAAATGATCCAACAAATTACCGCCTAATTTGTGTCTCTAGTTGTTTAGGAAAATTATTTTGCTCAATGATTTTAAACCAAAGGCTTATGGTCAGGAACATGGCAACTCGTTGAACATACTTCAATCGGCTTTTTACCAAACAACCGAACGGCAGACCACTTTCTCACACTACCTACATTAATAGATAAATACGTCCACCGTCACCAAGAAAAAGTATACGCCTGCTTTGTTTACTTTAGGAAAGCTTTCGTCTCAGTTTGGCATGATGGGCTTCTGTATTAATTGCTACAAATAAATGTTGGCGGAAATTTCTATGACTTAATCAAAAACCTGTACTACAATTCTACTGGTTCCGTGAGAATTGGAGATTCTCAGACACAACCTTTTCAGTATGCAGGTGTTCGTCAAGGCTGCATTTTAAGCCCACTCCTCTTTAACCTATACACTAGTATGCCTATCAGCAGTCAATGCTGACATGCAACATATTGCAAAAGGGATTGAGAGTTAAATCAGACTACTATTTGTTATGCATTTGTGCAGCGTCCTTTCCAGTAGTTGTAGCATGTTACACGATGGTTGAAATCTATGTTGGGTTCAAAACACCATGAGGGCTGCTGCTACGCAGCAACTTTTAATTGTATGGGAAAGAGGTTACCGGGGCTACAAATCTCACTTCGATCTAGTCGTCAGGGTCTAATAGACCATTTTACAGTAGTCGGCTTAGTGACCTGGCTTCTGAATGGCAGCGAGGCTGGAGTTGACCTTGTTTCG
>JAHPZR010006983.1:0-7500 GCA_019787425.1 Platygyra sinensis | reverse complement strand
TTAGCCATGGTTGACCAAATCTCCAAACACCGAGAAGAGAACTAAAATTGCGACTCTTGCGATTATAAGATCAGATATCCCGGCACGGTGAACACCGTCACGGTCATGATTTTCTTTGTTTAAATTTGATGAATTACTAATTGCTGGTTTTCACATGACGTCACTAAATTTCAAACTTCAGAAGTAGTATAGTAGTTGGGGGTATGAGACCATTTCCCACATTTGATTTCCACATTGGATTTTCAAAATATAATTGGGGTTCGAGCCCTCAGTCTTCAATTTTTCTGAAATATAAAACAAAATCTGATTCAAATTCTATTCAATAAAATCTGAACCAACACCGAAACCAAATCCATAAACCAACACTGAAACCAAAATCTGAACCAATATAGAAACCAAATCTTTAATCTAAATCTTTTATACTATACTGTAAAAGAAAATATAAAATGAAAATATATATATAGGAATTAAATATAAGGGTAGGAGTTAGAACCAATACCAATACCCGGGAAATCGGTCTGGTTCCAAAACCTTGGATCAACGGGCGGCGATTGAGAATGGTTATGTAAATTTTGTCTGTTGCATCAGACAAAATTTCATTGGTTGACGATTGGGAGACCACCTGCTTGCTGTTGTTGTGTGACGTCATATGTAGCAGCATAAAAATATATTCTTTACTAATAATATAAAATGTGTGACAGTGTTATTCATGATGAATTCAAGCGTGAGAAAGAACATACATGCCCCTTTTGTGATCAACAATTAGTAGAAGTTGTTAAAGCGGTTGAGTCATGTTGTAGTGAACAGGATATGGAAAATGTAAATGGTATGAATATCTGTATAAATTGTGGTTTAGTTCATGGTTGTGATTATGTCACAGAGTGCTTCAATTTCTATGAAAATATGCATCTGATAAAACATAAATCGAGATATCATCGAAAATACCATATTGATAATGTGTTATACAGTATATCCAGTGAGAATGATATTCAATTGACTCATAAACAAAGGAATCAGATTCATAAATTATTCATTGAGATTGATGGTGTTCTTCATAAAGTTAATCATGGGAAAAAACGGATAATAAGCATCAAATTCATCCTCAAGCAATTATTCAAGATGCTCGGGCTTCCTTACAAAGATATCTTTGTAACAAAGTCTAAGAGGACGCTAAAATATTATGAACGATATTGGGAAAAGGTTCAATCATTGATAGGTGATAAAATTCAGTCGATAATTAATGCGTGAATTTTTCATCGTATTTTATCAAATATTTATCAACAATGGGACTGTTGTCTGTCACATAATCATCAATATTCCTCATTGTGTTGTAAATGTGAGATGAATTGAAATTTCCGCTTCTCATCATATCTTTTATTTCATTTAGAAGATGTTGATAGCTTTGGTAAGCGTATGTACAATTTTGGATCTTAAGATCAAGGTTTTTATGCGACATCCAACTTTGAATCAATAGTGCCGCGGTGCTGATGGCAACCAAACTGACGCCGCCGGTTGCTATACTCGAAGCTAAACCACCAGATGCAAATATGATAGACAATGAATTTCCCAACAATTTCCATTTTTTCAATCGTTTTACGGCTAGTTTGTAGGCAAAACACTTTTTATGATATGTGTGGTAGTAAGACTTTAATTCTTCAATCTGTTCTTCTGTCAATTCATCTGAAATATGATTCCAGTTGAATATATTTTTTCGTGATTCTTTCATATATATATTGTTTATACTACGATTTTGTTGGATACACAATATAACAATCCGGAAATCTGACCACACAATGGGGATCTTTTTATGAATGTTGGTGTTAGGTTCTTAGGTATAATGTACGTGTACCCTCTGTCTGATGAATGATTGGCGTAGAATCGACCGAATGCATCATGTAGAATGCTATGTGAATGTAATACAGCTGAATGACCTAATATTCTTTCAAGGAACTGTGTTAAACATCCATTTCCAGGACCGATTAGACCTATCTCATTGTTATTTAGTTCAAGAACCTCATCTATTGTCATGTGTACCTCGAAATTTTTGAAGTAAAGATATTGATAAACCAAAGCTGACTTTAATATAACATCATTGACGCTACTATGCTCTTTTTTAGTTTCTTCAAAGAAGCAGTTGACATATTTGATCACGTCTCTTATCATATACATATTAGTTACATAATTGTACCTTGACTCTTTTCATATTCTTTGATATCATCGTAAGCATCACTATTCAAATTATAGATATTTTTAGTTATTAAACCTCTCCGAATAGTAAAAGGAGAATCTGACACATAGATTATACTAAAATCGTTGTCCTTATTTTGAAGATCAGGATGAGAGACAGTGGTTGCCTTAGAGAGACCACTAAAAATAATTTTGATAGTATCATCTTTAATAAATGACCAAAAATATAATTGTTTTCCTTTGGCATTATTTGGAATATTAATTATTTTTAAACTAGGCTCATTAATTAAGGCATTTTTACTGACAACTACTCTGTCTTTAGAGACAAAAATATTAATAGATGGAATACCACCGGTCCAGTGTAAAGTTATTATCATGCTATCACTTGTAGTAGCTTTATGCTGGAAGGCTAAATAAAAAGTCACATCTCCTCCGTTATCATCATTTGTCTGATATGAATAATTATTTTGAGTTCTACCTTCATTTGAATCAGGGAAGTAAAGCTCCTTTATTAATAATAATTTAACATCATCTCTTATTAAATTTCTGTATATAGCTTTAATTAAATCACTATTTTTGTTGAATTTCGTTTGTAAATCTGTATGGATTGTTGATACAGAACCTTGTAAATTGGAGACAGATTTTTGAAAAGATGTTTTAGAATCATTGAACTGTTTAAAATTGATAGCATCACTATCTTCATTTCCATCTCTAAGGTTTTTAATCTGTTTGTTATTCATATCAATAGGAGCTTCAAAGTGTACTTTTTTATTTTCAATGTAATAAAACCTGTCCCAAACTATTGGTTCAACATCGTTTTGTAGTCCGGATACACCATAAACAACAACGAAAATAGTAGTCTGAGGATCAGTTCGGCCTTTTAATTTGATGTCAATATCCAAATCATCGAAACTGGGAATAATAACATATTTGTTGAAAGTGATTTCACTCCGTGTTTTGGTTCCAAGTATTTTTGAACTTGTTTTCACAGCAGCGAGAGTTCCGCTTAAAGCATTTATTTCATCAATTGTGATACCATCTTCAACATACATTTCAAAGACCATTGTGTAATTTCCGGTTGGTAAATAGACAAGATCAACTGATAGTCTGGTACTGTAATAACCAATACTTGAATCAAAATCAATCTTGAATTTATAAGTCCGACGATCAATTTTATGAAAATCTTTCTCGAGAATTCCAATTTTGTGAATATCATCATCATCTTCTTTGAATTCATCATCATCCATGACTTTTTTGAATACATTTTCTTGTTCGATGGCTTTGATTGATCTTTCTTCATACTCTTCTATCTTTCTGTCAATGACATTATAGATTGTTGAACTTTCATCATTTATGCTATTTTTGACGAAGTTTACTGTGGCAGCGAATGTATTGTCACTGCTTTGTGGATCTTTGAGACCAGTTATGGTGTGATTTCCCATTTTAAGATTACCAAGCATTGAAAGATTTCCAATTAAAGGAAGATAAGTTGCTTTGGCAGCACCAACAGTCAAGGCTGAATTGTTTGAAGCATTACTACGGATTCCAATAATGGATTTGTTGCCCATATTTAGATTGCCAGTCATGCTTCTGCTACCATCTCTTGGAAGCAATGGAGATGGATCAGATGCTGGAATTTTAGCGATTTCACTATCAACATAGTCTTTTGTTGCTGCATCTTTGTTGTTGACAGGATCTGCCAAGCTGTTGATTCCATTATCATTCATGTTGAGATTGCCAGCCATAGCTTTACTTCCATCTAATTTTAAGACATCGGTATCTGGTTTTGGTAATTTAGCGATTTCTGCATTTACAAAAGCTTTACTAACCAAGGTGTTATCATCATAAGATCCATCATCATAATGTGCACTGTTTTTGATTACTTTTTGACCTAAATCAAAATTGTATCCCTTAGTTTTTTGAGAAAAATTTTTCATTGAGCATAATGTTTGTTGAAGATGGTATCACAATTGATGAAATAAATGCTTTAAGCGGAACTCTCGCTGCTGTGAAAACAAGTTCAAAAATACTTGGAACCAAAACACGGAGTGAAATCACTTTCAACAAATATGTTATTATTCCCAGTTTCGATGATTTGGATATTGACATCAAATTAAAAGGCCGAACTGATCCTCAGACTACTATTTTCGTTGTTGTTTATGGTGTATCCGGACTACAAAACGATGTTGAACCAATAGTTTGGGACAGGTTTTATTACATTGAAAATAAAAAAGTACACTTTGAAGCTCCTATTGATATGAATAACAAACAGATTAAAAACCTTAGAGATGGAAATGAAGATAGTGATGCTATCAATTTTAAACAGTTCAATGATTCTAAAACATCTTTTCAAAAATCTGTCTCCAATTTACAAGGTTCTGTATCAACAATCCATACAGATTTACAAACGAAATTCAACAAAAATAGTGATTTAATTAAAGCTATATACAGAAATTTAATAAGAGATGATGTTAAATTATTATTAATAAAGGAGCTTTACTTCCCTGATTCAAATGAAGGTAGAACTCAAAATAATTATTCATATCAGACAAATGATGATAACGGAGGAGATGTGACTTTTTATTTAGCCTTCCAGCATAAAGCTACTACAAGTGATAGCATGATAATAACTTTACACTGGACCGGTGGTATTCCATCTATTAATATTTTTGTCTCTAAAGACAGAGTAGTTGTCAGTAAAAATGCCTTAATTAATGAGCCTAGTTTAAAAATAATTAATATTCCAAATAATGCCAAAGGAAAACAATTATATTTTTGGTCATTTATTAAAGATGATACTATCAAAATTATTTTTAGTGGTCTCTCTAAGGCAACCACTGTCTCTCATCCTGATCTTCAAAATAAGGACAACGATTTTAGTATAATCTATGTGTCAGATTCTCCTTTTACTATTCGGAGAGGTTTAATAACTAAAAATATCTATAATTTGAATAGTGATGCTTACGATGATATCAAAGAATATGAAAAGAGTCAAGGTACAATTATGTAACTAATATGTATATGATAAGAGACGTGATCAAATATGTCAACTGCTTCTTTGAAGAAACTAAAAAAGAGCATAGTAGCGTCAATGATGTTATATTAAAGTCAGCTTTGGTTTATCAATATCTTTACTTCAAAAATTTCGAGGTACACATGACAATAGATGAGGTTCTTGAACTAAATAACAATGAGATAGGTCTAATCGGTCCTGGAAATGGATGTTTAACACAGTTCCTTGAAAGAATATTAGGTCATTCAGCTGTATTACATTCACATAGCATTCTACATGATGCATTCGGTCGATTCTACGCCAATCATTCATCAGACAGAGGGTACACGTACATTATACCTAAGAACCTAACACCAACATTCATAAAAAGATCCCCATTGTGTGGTCAGATTTCCGGATTATTATATTGTGTATCCAACAAAATCGTAGTATAAACAATATATATATGAAAGAATCACGAAAAAATATATTCAACTGGAATCATATTTCAGATGAATTGACAGAAGAACAGATTGAAGAATTAAAGTCTTACTACCACACATATCATAAAAAGTGTTGGGCCTACAAACAAGCCGTAAAACGATTCAAAAACATGAAATTGTTGGGAACTCATTGTCCATCATATTTGCATCTGGTGGTTTAGCTTCCAGTATAGCAACCGGCGGCGTTAGTTTGGTTGCCATCAGCACCGCAGCACTATTGATTCAAGGTTGGATGTCGCATAAAAACCTTGATCTTAAAATCCAAAATTGTACATATGCTTACCAAAGCTATCAACATTTGCTAAATGAAATAAAAGATATGATGAGAAGCGGAAATTTCAATTCATCTCATATTTACAACACAATGAAGAACATTGATGATTATGTGACAGACAACAGTCCCATTGTTGATAAATATTTGATAAAATACGATGAAAAATTCATTCGTTAATTATCAACTGAATTCTATCACCTATCAATGATTGAACCTTTTCCCAATATCGTTCATAATATTTTAGCGTCCTCTTAGACTTTGTTACAAAGATATCTTTGTAAGGAAGCCCGAGCATCTTGAATAATTGCTTGAGGATGAATTTGATGCTTATTATCCGTTTTTTCCCATGATTAACTTTATGAAGAACACTATCAATCTCAATGAATACTTTATGCATCTGATTCCTTTGTTTATGAGTCAATTGAATATCATTCTCACTGGATATACTATATAACACATTATCAATATGGTAATTTCGATGATATCTCGATTTATGTTTTATCAGATGCATATTTTCATAGAAATTGAAGCACTCTGTGACATAATCACAACCATGAACTAAACCACAATTTATACAGATATTCATACCATTTACATTTTCCATATCCTGTTCACTACAACATGACTCAACCGCTTTAACAACTTCTACTAATTGTTGATCACAGAAAGGGCATGTATGTTCTTTCTCACGCTTGAATTCATCATGAATAACACTGTCACACATTTTATATTATTAGTAAAGAATATATTTTTATGCTGCTACATATGACGTCACACAACAACAGCAAGCAGGTGGTCTCCCAATCGTCAACCAATGAAATTTTGTCTGATGCAACAGACAAAATTTACATAACCATTCTCAATCGCCGCCCGTTGATCCAAGGTTTTGGAACCAGACCGATTTCCCGGGTATTGGTATTGGTTCTAACTCCTACCCTTATATTTAATTCCTATATATATATTTTCATTTTATATTTTCTTTTACAGTATAGTATAAAAGATTTAGATTAAAGATTTGGGTTCTATATTGGTTCAGATTTTGGTTTCAGTGTTGGTTTATGGATTTGGTTTCGGTGTTGGTTCAGATTTTATTGAATAGAATTTGAATCAGATTTTGTTTTATATTTCAGAAAAATTGAAGACTGAGGGCTCGAACCCCAATTATATTTTGAAAATCCATGTGGAAATCAAATGTGGGAAATGGTCTCATACCCCCAACTACTATACTACTTCTGAAGTTTGAAATTTAGTGACGTCATGTGAAAACCAGCAATTAGTAATTCATCAAATTTAAACAAAGAAAATCATGACCGTGACGGTGTTCACCGTGCCGGGATATCTGATCTTATAATCGCAAGAGTCGCAATTTTAGTTCTCTTCTCGGTGTTTGGAGATTTGGTCAACCATGGCTAAAGTATTGTCTTCCATATATTATATTACTCCCAGTTCATGTCATGTCACGCTGGAGGGCTACAGGAGCTTCAAACAATTTTATTTACACGCACTTCCACTCTAGTCAAAGTGTAAAAAACAACAGTCTATTA
>JAHPZR010006982.1:0-40000 GCA_019787425.1 Platygyra sinensis | reverse complement strand
TGGAAATGATGCACAGCTAGCCTCGTTTTGAATCCAATATGGCGGAAGCGTGACAAAGGTGTATGCTGTCCAGTATTCAACAGACAGACAATTTGTCCTTTGTTAATGTAGGGTGGTTCGAAATCCGTTGTGTAGTGCTACTGGCAGTTTGGCTCTGGGTTAATACTTTGTTGACTTTCTCACCGGTGTCTTCACCATCTTTGTTTGTTGTTTGTTTCCTGTTGCTATTCTTGCGTCCTTGTGCACTTATTGCACCAAAGAAAACTGCCGTTTTTTCAATTTCTGGGCTAAATAAGAGAAAAATGATCAGCATAGTCATTCAGCAACAACTTTTTATTGTCAACCAACAAGTTAAGCCATAAGCAAGATCTTAATTGAAAGGAAATACTCACCGCTTATTGCTTTGTCACAAGCCTCTCTTAGAACACACATCAGCCCATGCTGTCTATAAACCTTCTTCATTGACTTTACAAATACATTGTGCTCTGATAATGCTACATTTTCCCAATATTATAGGGCTTATGTAACACAGTGCTACACTTCTTATAGCCTAGCTGTTAAGTTTCTGACATGAATGTTGTGTTCTGTTCGTGGGGAGTAGTATACCTCAGATGAATAGACCACTTGGTTTTACATGAAGTAGTAGTCACGGAATTAATGAGCTATGAATCGAGACCTGATTTAATGAGATGCAGGCATTGTAGGTGTATGTGAGGGAAATTGAGAGGGAAAATTATATTAATTATACATGTATTTTATTGTGTTAAGAGTGTATTATTGAATATTACATGAGTTTTTAGGAGAGATGTGTGTGTTGTAGTTGAGTGAACATACCGCCCAACCAGCCGGGTGATGTCCCATTTATATATAAAGGGAGAACAAAGACTTGACTGAGAACCAATCAGGAAGCGCTGTGAAACGGGCCAGACTGGTTTTGAGACCGGTTGGATTTGATTATTCAAAATGGTGCACATATCTTGTTGGGAACAAGTCAAACCAGTTTTAAAGTATATCAAACTAGTTTTGAGACGATTATTCAAAATGGCGGACAAAGTATTGTTAAGCCGGTTTAAACGTATATCAAACTTGTTTTGAGATTGGAACCCACTTATGTCTTCTATATTTTTGAGCACACAAGAAGAAGACAAAGATGAACCGTTTGATTGAACAGCAGATCTTCGCTTTGGACATGGACGTTTTAACAAATCGCATGCAATGCTTACAAATAGAAGATAAGGTAATTACCTTGTTAAATGAACTTTGGGATCAAATGTGCATCAACACTACAGCTTGCTGTACAGTAGAGATAGCTTGCGAAGAAGATGGAATGGAATTCACAGTGGGTGAACTGATGGTGCCCATATTCTACTTTATGAACGAGAAGAAATTTCTGTGCCAGCTACAATACATTTTGAAGTGACAAGTACTATGGGAGGACTGGCTTAAGACTATGATCTATCAGCAATTCGTGAGAGACTGGATGAATGAACCATTTTCACCATGGGATTGGAAAATTGAAAAAAATGGTCTTACAGAAGCACTAAAGACGCAATAAATGGATAAAAACTGCCTGTGTCTATTTATTAAAATAATTACTCACAATAATATAATAACATATAACAACAACAAAAACAAAAAAGTAAAAATGAAAATAAAAACTTGCAAGTTAAAAAATAATAATCCTATTGAAAACTATTTACATCAATATTTTTTTGGACATGAATATTTGAAAACTAGTTACTTTAATTTCAAAAAAGACTGTTACTAAAGATATTGGAAACTATTTACAGCAAGATGTCAGTTGAAAATAAATACAAACGGAAAGAAAATGAATGACAGACGATATAAAATAGCGATGAAAACATTTAAAAAAAGAGAAGAATTTAAGAAATTACATTTCCAGTCATATAATGATTAATAATCGTTAGTCTTCTAATACTATGGTGGCAAACCCTTTCTTCTTGCTTGCATTGGCAATTGATGAGTTTTCGAAAATTCAAGTCCACTTTTTGGATCCTGGTTAGTCTGCCTTCATGAAAATAGTGGCACATCACACAGTTTTGGTTTCTTTCTTCTATATGAAGGTCAGGACAGTACTTTAAAAAGAAAAACAAATGACAATCAACTTTTGCAGAGTACGTAATTAGTATATGAAAATTTATCTTGGATCATTTGAAGTAGTAAACTTCTGTTTATATGACACTGAGAGAAAGTATTTGATTTTGAATTGTTAAGATTCTATTCTTCTTCAGGTGTCAGAAGAAATGCATAGTCCCTTCGACAACCCGGGCACCTGACACTGCTCTGGATAAGTGTTCGGATCCAATTGTGGATGCATCTCATGTGGGCTGTTTGTCCACAGCATAAAGTTTTTCTCATATTAAATTCCTCTTCAAGGCATATGAAGCAGGTGTCTAAAGTCTGTAAAGAAAACGAAATGAGATCAGTTCTAGATGCGGTGGTGAATTGTAACATTTTGCTCTTAGAAAACGGTCCAGAGACCCGGGTTCTTTGAACTAGAGTCCACACAGAGGCCCAAACTAAACTTAAGGACAAATAGAGTAGACTTTTAGGGACATAAGCTAGATAAATTAAACTTTTATGAATTTAAAATCTTTTAACAGAACTCTTGAAGGAGACTTGGAGACCAACAGACCAAGATAAAAGCAATTAGCGTGCGCTCTCTTTAAACTAGCTAGCGCCGACTCAAATGGCTTCTTTGAACTTGCGTCCACGCAGAGTCCTAAACTAAACTAAAGGACAAATAGAGTAGACCTTAACCAGATAAACCAGATAAAGTAAACTTTTATGAAAACTTGAATTTAAAATCTTTTGACAGAACTCTTGAAGCAGACTTTGAGACCAACAGACCAGGATAAAAAACAATTAGCGTGCGGTATCCTTAAAGTGCACCTAACCCCCAAATTTTTTTCTCGCTTAAACAATAAAGCTTATTTTGTGGAGTAATTAGCCGCAAAATTTTTTCAATTTGGTAAAATCCTCGAATTTCTGTTCCCCTTGAAACCGAGTTTCGTATTGTTCTCGACCGAGCATAGGGAGCCTGGGGAGAGTAAAGCCGTGATGTCACTTCCAGAACGAAAGCTTCGGCTGTCCCAGTCGGGCCTTTTACTCTGTGTGAGCGTAGAAGCCTTTTTGCCGCACAAGTTTTTCGCTGGGCTCCACAGTCGACAGATTTCTGTTTTTATCAGCAATATCTTCTACTTCGTCGGATTCTGAAATGAGCTTTGACTCAGAAGACTCCGAAATTTATTATATCCCTGAAGAGAATGACGACTCGCACTTGTCAACAAAGCAAAGTGAATAGTTAAACGATGACGGCCGAGCTGATTTATATGCTCACAACTCTCTGGCCAACGAAGAATGGATAGACAAATGAGGTGGATGCTGACAAAGAACTTGAACAAGCTCTGATGGACAGACCCGAAGGCAACGATTTGTAGAAGTCAAAGAGACTGTAGCGTGTGGCGCGTATTTACTGAATTCGCGCATTCTTTGATCTCGCATCAACATACTTTCGTATAAATAAAAGTCAAGTCCGTTTACTTTCTCAAATTATTTTAGAGATCATCTGGTTTGAAATACTTTATAGAACAGATCACCGAACTCTTAGACGGCTATCACTTTGCACGAATTGAGCCATCACTTTGTACGTTTCTTCTCTTCAGGACATCTCTCCATAAAACAGTATGGCATGAAACGGAGTACCTCCTGTATGTTTGTAGTGTTGCTACATCACACTACAGCGCACCTGGCTAGCACTTTTTTGAACAACTTTTCCATCTTTTCCCACAGAAACAAGTAATTATGCAAATCTCAGAATCATCGTGTTCTGGATTTGACCTCACATCCGGCCCTCGACCCATTCTCCGTTAAACTCGGTCATGAACCAAAATGGTGGCAATTTCACGTACTTTGACGAGCCATAGAAAATCAAAGATTTAACCAAATCGAAAAATTTTGGGGGCTAATTACTCCACAAAACCAGCTTTATTGTTTTAGCGGAAAAAAGTTTTTGGGGTTAGTTGCACTTTAAATTATTTAACCAGCTCCGACTCAAATGGCTTCTTTGAATTAGCATACAAACAGAGTTCAAAACTTCACGTAAGAGGGAATAGAGTAGACTTTTAGGGATGTAAGCAGGATAAAGTAAACTTTTATGAAAACTTGAATTAAAAAAAAACTTTTAACAGAACTCTTGAAGCAGACTTTGAGACCAACGAACCAAAATAAAAAAACAATTAGTGTGCAGTATCCTTTAACTATTTAACTAGCTCCGACTCAAATGGCTTCTTTGAATAAGCATCCAAACAGAGTTCAAAACTTCACGTAAGAGCGAATAGAGTAGACTTTGTAAGCGGGATAAAGTAAACTTTTATGAAAACTTGAATTGTAAAAATCTTTTAACAGAACTCTTGAAGCAGACTTTAAGACCAACATAATAAGATCCAAAAGAAGAAGTGCGCAGTTTCTTTAAACTAACTAGCGCCAAATCAAATAACTTCTTTGATTTTTCGTCCAAAACAGAGTTCCAAACTAAACTAAAGGACAAATAGAGTAGACTTTTAGGGAGGTAAACCAGATAAGTAAACTTTTATGACTTGAATTTAAAAACTTTTAACAGAACTCTTGAAGCAGACTTTAAGACCAACAGACCAAGATCCAAAAGAATTAGCACGCGGTATCCTTAAACTAACTAGCTCCGACTAAAATGGTCTCTTTGAACTAGCGTCCACGCGGCAATGGAAACTTAACGTAAAAGACTTTTAGGGACACGGACTAGATAAAGTAAAACTCCAACTTCATCTTTACAACAAAGAAATCTTTAGTGTTACGAAAACTAGAGTTAGTAAACTATCAACATGTTATACTCACCATTCTGACGATGACGCGTGACATTTCCAGGTCTGCCATGATAATTTTCTTTAAAGTAAGTTTCTGATGGTCTAAAACTCGGTGCAAGTGAGTGTGTGCACAGTGGTGCTTTACCTCAAACAAAATGGTTGTGTACTACCCTTAGAGGAAGAAACAGCATCAGTTTTCTATCCGATCAGAATTAAGTTAATCTAGCAAGCATACTAATTGATCCTAACGTTTTCCAAGGTCGAGCGTTTGCTGAGGTCACTTGTAATTGAGGACCTCTCGGGAAATATCTAAAATATGACTAATTCTGATTGGACGGTACATCACTGTATAATTAGTGAAGGTCATTGCATCATCCTTAAGTGAAAGTCACTGCATTATTAATCAAGGACATTCAAGGGCTCCAAAACAAAACAGTCAACGAGTTTAGCTTGTTGCCAGCTTGTATTTTCTGGCAAAAAGAGCATTCGAGGTCAAATAAAACAATTTGTTTTGTGCAAAAGGAGAAATTATTGTTGTTTTTCGATCCTTGGTTCGTGGCAAAGCGATTATAAAAGGAGGTGCAATCAATAAATTTTTCATTCCAAAAGTCAGAAGAGCAAAAGCAAGTTAAAACGGAAAACAAAGTAGTGGATTTCAACCCTGAGGTGTCACGCGCTGAATTTGACAAGGAACGAAAAACAGATGGTTGTATCAAAGATATCCCAAGTACAACTTTGGTCGAAGAACATGAGATTGTTAACCGTTGCTCAGAATTTCAAAGTCAAAATCGCTTTCAAAAGAAAAAGCTTCACGAACATCAAAAGGAAGAGATGTCGGCTTTTAAGGCATCAAGATATTACTCAATGGTTAATGACATGACCACTGGAATGGCAGACAATGACCTCGTCTGCTTTGTTCTGCAAAGCAAATCGCTTGATTACCCTACCTCCTTACTATTTATGCCCTGTCACGAGTTAAATGCTGAACGAATCATGGGAGAAGTGCAGCGTGTATTACAATCAAATGAAAACGTCAACCTGCAAGACGGAATGCAAGTTCATTTGGTTCATGTAGGCATGCCGCAGGGTGGAGTCGCCTCTCGTAAAAGAAAACATGGATTCAAATTGCCCAAGTTTCTCGATACTAAAAAAAGCGTCATATGAATTCGAAATAATGATTGCTGTGTCTTGCTCGTGATTTGGTTACAGACATGGCTCAACAAGAGAAACATCCTGACTGGAACTCTATTCGTCAGGGACATCAACGGCAAAGAATCTTGGCTAAAGAGCTACATCAGAAGGCTGGAGTTCCAGAGGGTCTCTGTGGCCTTCCAGAGGTCACGAAGTTCCAGCAAGTTATCGAAGATTACCAGATCATTGTCCTATCCGCTGAACACTTCAATGCCATTGTCTTTGAAGGACCCAAGAGAGAGAAACAAATTTATTTGTATCTTTGTAATAATCGCTACGATGTCATAACTTCGGTATCAAGCTTTCTCGGAAGAAACCATTGGTGCCTTGATTGTAAGAAGGGTTATGATAGGAAAGAAGACCACCGCTGCAACAAAGCGTGCAAGTGTTGTTTCACAGTAGGTTGCCAAGGCGTGACTGAAAATGCTCCATGGCGAGAGTGTGGACAATGTCATAGAATGTTTGCCGGAGACGAATGTTATGCCAACCACTGCCAGCCCATCAAAGAAAACCAGTCAGTGTGTCAAAAATTTTACAAGTGTAAAAATTGCAACAAAGTCATGTCACACCGAGTAAGAAGACCTGACAATCACATGTGTGGAGAAGTGATGTGCTGGAATTGCGACAAGTTTGTTGATCCAAGCAATCACCGATGTTACATGAAACCAATAGAGTCTGATGAAGAAAAACAAGAAAAGAAGAAAAACGACCAAAAAAAAAAAGACAACGACTCACAGAGCAAATGTTAAACGAAGAGGTAGAAGAAGAGGAGGGTGATGAAGGAGATAACGATGATTATCAAGAATATTTATTCTTTGACATTGAATCTAGACAAGATGAAAAGCGTCATATCGCGAATCTCCTCATTGTGCAGGATGAAACGGGGTTTGAAACAATATTCAAGGGTGATGACTGTGTTGAAGAGTTTACTTCATGGTTGCTGGAGGGAACCCATCAAGGAGCTATTGCGATTGCCCATAACCTCAGAGGATATGATGGGTTTTTATTATGTGAACATTTTTACAAAAAACTCTTACTACCAAAGTTAATATTGAACGGAGCCAAGATTATGTCCATGGAACTGGAAGAAGCTGAAATCAAGTTCCGCAATTCTCTTAATTTTCTACCAATGCCCCTAAAAGCCTTACCAAAAGCTTTTGGTCTTACAGAACTAAAGAAAGGCTACTTCCCTCATTTCTTCAACCGGAAAGAAAATCAAACTTACGTTGGCCCTCTTCCTCCTGTTGAAGACTATGACCCTGACAGCCTGAGTGCTAAAGAAAGAAAGGATTTCCTGGCTTGGTATGAGGAGTTAAAGAGTGCACAGTACTTGTTTAATTTTGAGCAAGAAATAGAACAATACTGTCGTAGCGATGTTGATATTCTCAGAAGATGCTGCTTGAAGTTTAAACAACTTATGGAAGAAACATGCCACCTCTACCCAATTAAGTATTGTGTCACAATGGCCTCCGCCTGTAACCAAGTTTTTAGACAAGAATTTTTAGAAGAAGATACCATTGGTCTCATCCCTTCTCAAGAGTACCAGCCAGCTTGAAGGTATTCTGTCATGGCCCTGAAATGGCTGGCATGGGTTCACCAACAGACGGGAGATCGCATTCTGCACGCTTTAAATGGGGTGAACAGTGCATTGATGGTAGCTATGTCGATGGTTATGATCTTCTCAAGAAGACCGTCTACGAGTTTATGGGGTGCATGTGGCACGGTTGTGACAAGTGCTATATGCCTGACACCTTGAACCCTATCAACGGCACCACCATGGAAAACCTCAAAGAAGGTACCATTCGTAAGATTGAACCCTTGAAGAACCTTGGTTACAATGTCGTGATTCAATGGAAATGCGCATTTCTTCAACAGCTGGAAGTAAATCCTGATATGAAAGCCTTTGTACAAAACTTGAACTTTGACACAACATTAGAACCTCATCATGCTTTTTTCAGTGGAAGAACCAATGCTGTTTGTCTACACAAAAAAGTTTCTGAAGGTGAAAAAATTCATTATGTTGACTTTACATCCTTGTACCGTTGGTCAAATAAGTATTGTGAAATTCCAATCGACCATCCTGAAATTCTGACAAGTGAGGAGTTAATCGACCGATCACCCCGTGAGTTCTTTGGTCTTATCAAGTGTGACGTCCTACCTCCCACTTCTCTGTTTCATCCTGTTCTTCCCATACAGAGCTCAAGGAAAATTGATGTTCCCACTATGCAAAACATGTGCAGAGAACCTGCAACAATCTCCCCGCGAACACAGTGACGTTGATCGTGTATTGTCCGGGACATGGTGCTCTATAGAAGTCAATAAAGCATTGGATTTGGGGTACTGCATGGTTTGAATGGTAGAGGTGTGGCATTTCTCTAAGAGGTCTTCCAAGCTGTTTAGAGGTTACATTGGCACTTTTCTTAAGATCAAGCAAGAGGCGAGTGGATGGCCCTCCTGGTGTGCAACAGAACAACAGAAGAAACAGTACATTCGAGAATATGAAAGAAAGGAAGGCATAGAGCTGGATCGCACCAAGGTAAAGAAGAATCCAGGCCTACGCTCGTTGGCAAAGCTCATGTTAAATTCATTCTGGGGAAAATTTGTACAACGTGACATGCCTCAAGTGGAGCTTGTCAAAGATGCAGAACGATACTTCCGACTTCTCACATGCCAATCAACACAAGTCAAAAATATTCAGTTTGTCAATGATGATTGTATAGAAGTTTATTACACTCAAGGAGATGGATTTGTTTCCACCTCTGACAAAACCAATGTGGTGATTGCCGCTTTCACAACAGCCCATGCCAGACTTAAACTTTACTCTGTCCTGGAACTTCTACAGCAACGAGTTCTGTATTTCGTTACTGATTCTATAATCTACACAAGTAAGCCTGATGAATGGAATCCTCCTCTGGGTGACTATTTAGGAGAGCTCACTAACGAACTTGACGAGGATGACTACATCACTACTTTTGTCTCTGGAGGGCAGAAGAACTATTCTTACCAGACAAAAAATGGGAAAACAGTCTGCAAAGTCGGAGGATTCACTCTTAACTACCGTGGATCTCAAAACCTCTACTTTGCAGCCATGTGTTCTCAAATCTGCAATCCAAATGGAGAGCCAATCTACTTGGAAAATCCACACTTTATCAAACGTGACGCGAAAACAGAAACAACACACACAGTCAAATTGAAAAAGAAATACAACCTAGTTTATGATAAACGGGTTGTACATGATTTCAATACAATTTCCTATGGATACCACTGAATTATTTTAAAGTGAATGAGGTTAGGGTTTGCTATAAGGGGAGGTTGGAGGCCAACAACTTTACCATTGCAAACTTGCAGCCAACATGAACACATTGCATTTTTACTTGGTACATGAGTGTGCCAAAATGCTTGTATCGACTAGCAGTTTACCGGATAAATGTGACCCGATTTGCGAAAAGGGGGCTTAAGGTGAAAAAAACGAAAACGCGTCTTTTAGCGTTTTCAACGAAAACGAGTTTAAACACCGTTTAAACGCTTTTAAATAACGTTCAAACACCGTTTGAATAACGTTTAAACGCTGTTTTAAAAAAAATTCAAACATGAAGAAAACGCGTTTAATGCAACCTTTATGCAATGGCGTGTTCAAATTAAACACGGCTATCTCATAGTGTGCAAAACAATGTTTACGGCATCTACGTATAAATTATGTAAGCCCGCTAACGTCAATCGCTATAATCATTTCATTTTGATACTGTTGCCACTACTTGAATAGTAATCGTACCTACACTGTGTACGAAGTCAGTTAAACACATAACTTTATTTCGTCGCATTGCGAGATGTAATATGAAATTCGATGAAAAAGAAAACAGGTCCAAGGAAAGAAGAACTTTGTACATTGCCGGCTGCTTGCCGCGGCTATAATTTGTTTACAATAGTGGAAAATAAACCTTGCCAGAAAGAGGTGGAGAAATGTAAAATATTGGAAGTTTTAGTTCTTTCAAGGATTCATTCATAATATAAATAAAAAATTACTACAAAAGTTTATTTGCTGACTAAAAATCACCAACGCTGTCGCATGATTAGTAACCTCTAAAATGAGTCGATTGAATCGATCTGCAAGAACATGCATGGCAAGAGTCCTCACAATCTGTTCAGTACATGAGTTTCTTACCTGGTTTATTGGAGGGTATCATCAGTAGTTTTCTTCAGTATCTTCGACTTGGTTGTACTGTATTTGCGCGCAAAATGTTCTCGACTTTGAAACATCCAACGGTCACTCTCCTATTTTAGCGCGACCCGCCGATGACAGTGGCAGCCTAGCCGCTTCGGGTTACGTCACGCAACACGCAGTACATAAAGTAATTTATTTCAAGCCGAGATCATTTTCCTGCTTCATTTTTTCATTCCTGCTTTCATCTCGTAAACTCTGCAAGCATTCTATGCATTTGTAGGAAATGCACTCTTTGACTTCTTTGTCATTCTAACAAAAAAAAATTCCCTACAACCAGTGATAATAAGAGAAAGCTTGTGCATTACTGAAGTGAAGACCTACTAGTGGCCATTCATCACCATAAATGGAAAAAGATAACATAAGAAATAGAATATTCACTTCCATTTATTTTCACCAGCAAGGAAAAGCAAAGACAGGCCTGCACGGACTCCCATGCCCAATGGCTGAATGTGGTTTTTGTGGTTGCGTCGCATTATCAAAGACTTCCTGAAATTATAGTTTTCTTGTTATAAGCATGTCGCTCATATCTTTTGTAAGATATGAGCGGAGGATTTTAAAGGAGAGAGATTCATAAAAGAATCCATCCTAGACATCAAAACTCACTACAAACTGACGGAAACCTTTGAATATACCCATTTTACCTCGTGCCACCCTCCGGGGTTATTTTTAATTGATCAAAGGCGAAGCAATATGACTGCTTAGAACAAACTCTTCAAAAACAACATATGAAGAGTGTCTTGCAAACTTTAAACGACGCCTCGAGGCACTTGGGTATCCAAAGAAATAAAAATTGTATAGAAAGTTCCCTGTCAGAGGTCTACCGCAAAAACACTGCAAGGAGACTATTACCTTTTGTCACGACATACCACCCTGCTGTAAAGAAACTTAAACAAATCGTGATGGAAAACTTGGGTTTCATAGAAAACCAGCCTCTGCTGAAAACAATATTTAAAAATCCTTCGATCATATCTTAGAAAAGAGGTAAATGTCTAAAAGAAGTCTTTGATATTGCGATGCAACCACAAAAACCACAACGGGAGTCCATGCAGGCCTGTCTTTGCTCATTCCTTGCCGGGCCTTCTCCCCCATTTGGAATTGGGAGGCTATTCACAGACTATGTTCGTACCTTTATTTTATCTCACCCAGTTCGCAATCCTAATAATATCCACTATAACAAATATAATAACTGAAAAAAAAGAAAGTCTTTCGTGAAACTTGATGTCTTTCAGTGTGCGTGCCAGTATATCACGGCAGATAACAATTGTTATTCTTGGGACACACAATGTACGTGCAATGGGCAAGAAACAACCATTCTCTGGGTGATTTTGATAAGGGTCATTATAAAAATAGCACGATTGCGCGAGTGTGTATCCTTAAGGAACTGTGAATAAACAGACAATTGTATTTAATTGTTTCAGTGTTTCACTGTGTGTTGCATGTCGGTAACATTGAAGTTGTCATGATGATAAAATTGACAGCTTTGAAACTTAAAGTTGCACAAACACGCGATTAACTCAGTCGTTAAGAGGCTTGCAGTTCAGTAAGAGCTCTAGCAATAAACTCCGGAAGATTGTAAACGCCTATAAATCATGGCAAAAGACAAAGTCATTATTCGCTGGGACACAAAATGTGCGTGGAATGGCAAGGAACAACCAGTAGCGCGGAAGACTATTGATCCCCCTAGCCCTGCAAACTTGGTGGCTGAACAGAAAGTTAGAGTGAAGTTTTCGGGACGATGGTATGACGCTTTCGTGGTTAAACCGTGGATGAAAAAGCCTAGAGGTAAGAGCTATCGTTGATTATTTGGTATTTGTCAGGTTTACGCTGAGAACGTCACACGAACTGAACTAAGACTCTGTATTATGATATACTTTTACAACAACCATTTTCATAAGAACGCTGATGGTGGGGAAGTCCGACATTCTAGAATGTACACAGGATTGTGAATGAAAGTTTATTCAGTCCATTACAGAAGAGCCACCACCTAAATTCGGCTTGGGCATGGGCAGATCTAATGCACTTTGCAATGAGTAATTTACGGCTGTGCCGCTTTCCCGTTAAATTAAAAAAACACATGAGCTCCTGAAAAAAAACTTTTAAGGGTTCAGATTGTTAAAAAATAACCCCGTTCAGTTTCATACCAACTACCAGTATGCAGAGTAAATCTGGAATGACAAATCAGTAATAACTCTAATTCAATTACACAGCTGGGAGAAAAACCAATGCCAGTCCAGTCCCTCAAAATGATGATGAGGACGACACCCTGATTCCTCCAGCCCCCAAAAAACAAGAAGGAGGAGGAATTGTACGAGGCTTACCTAGAGGGAAAGGCCCAGAGAGAGTCTGGATGGCGTTTGTTGCGTCTGGGCGGGGAGAACAAAAAAGGGGGAGATGGGGAAGCTGGGGAGAATGTTAGAAGAGAAAGCGAAAGAGAAGAGAGGGCATTGGCGGGAAAGAACAGAGAGAAAGAAACCAAGGAGAGTGGTAAAAGAGAGAGAGAAACGGGAGAAAAGGAAGAGGAAAAGCGAAGGAAGGAAGTGGAAAAGAGAGAGAGAGAAAAGCGGGAAAGGGAAGAGGAGAAGAGAAAGGAGGAAGTGGAAAGGCGGGAGAGAGAAAAGCGGGAAAGGGATGAGGAAAAGAGAAGGGAGGAAGTGGAAAAGAGGGAGAGAGAAAAGCAGGAAAGGGAAGGGAAAAAGAGAAGGGAGGAAGTGGAAAGGCAGGAAAGCACAAAGCGGGAAAGGGAAGAGGAAAAGAGAAGGGAGGAAGTGGAAAGACGGGAGAGAGAAAAGCAGGAAAGGGAAGAAGAAAAGAGAAGGGAGGAAGTGGAAAGGCGGGAAAGGGAATGGGAAAAGAAAAGGCAGGAATTGGAAAGGCGAGAGAGAAAAAAGCGAGAAAGGGAAGAGGAAAAGAGAAGGGAAGAAGTGGAAAGACGGGAGAGAGAAAAGCGGGAAAGGGAAGAGAAGATGAGAAGGGAGGAAGTGGAAAGGCGGGAGAGAGAAAAGCGGGAAATGGAAGAGGAAAGAGAGCTGAGGCCACAGCACGACGACCTCTTGGGTCTTGATCTCTGGGATTGGCCGCTAACAGATCCAGCAGCAGAAACTCCTCTGGCACCAGACTTGGTTCAATATGGTTCCCAGGGGCAGATAATTGAGGTAAGTTGAAAATTTCACTTCTCTAATTATTCAAGGTTGGTCGCATGAATTGATGGAAATATTTATTCAAGAATGGATTATTGTTTTGTGACTACTCCAGTAAAGGACTTCACTAGCCACGATGGTTTCTGTCAGCATCAGTTGCTCACTCCATCGCCATCAGCTGCAACAAATTGTATCATTTTCACATGGTTAGACACATAACAATTTTATTATTCTCTAACAGGTATTAAAAAGAATGGAGGTGACACAAAATTCTTTCATGTTGGAGACACGAGCAGCACTTCAGAACTTGGCTGACCGCGTGGACAATTTGGAGAATGCTGTGACTCTACGGTCAACTCCACCTTCAGTACGTAGCAACTAAACGTTGATAGAATATGAATCATAATAATTACAAAATTGTATAGATACCTACCTACCACAGTGGTTCAAAACTAAATGCCACTTGGTGACTCATGATATATTTTTCTTCTTGTGTTAGGGTGCCGCAGTACACAGATCAACTCTGCTGACGAGCACTCGAACAACTGCCGAGCCGCAGTCGTTGAGTATTTTAACACCCACCAGTCGGTTGGCAGTATCGTCGCTTTTACAGATCACCAACGAGCGTCACAAAGCAGCCCTGAAGATTTTGGCCGTTAAATTTTCGAAAGAAGAATTGGCATCTTCCAACTGCAGTGGGACTCACGGTAAAGAAAAGCTAGATCCAACACGACTAGCTTTGGTCAAAAGTAAGTGTGGTTCACAACAGCTAAACTATCCAGTGTTGTACCCAAATAATTGGTAGACTTTCTCCAACTTTGTGTAATGTGTTTTGGAGTAGCGCCCATGTGTTTGCTCACTTTTGTGACTACAGTATGTACCTCATGACATGTCTACTAAATAATTCATGGTTCTGAACTAGAAAATGCCCGACACCTTCATGGCTCTTTCCATTTGACAGAACTGGCCAGCCACACCACGATCAGTTTTATCCTAGTAATAGGCCATTTCCGATGTTGTCTTGTGCCTCTGTTTCAAAATGAGTCTAAGTGCGAATGCTTTCATATGAAAATAAGTTCTGCATGCAGTTTCATTTTCATGCAAATCAAAGTCATTTTCATAAGAATGGTACAAGGGAACTCGGAAATGGCCCAATCGAATTTCCTCAAAATAGCGCGTACCATTTTCGGAGTGACTCTTTTATCTTTTATTATTTTTTGGGGTATTTGTTTGTAGTTGACTAATGTGTTATTCCCTCTTCTTGTAGAAATCGTGTTAGAAAAATTTCCTGCAAATGAGGACCAGGGAGAGAGCAAAGAGAGTGTCTGGAATTCGATTTGCAAAAAGATAGACACAAAATGCCGTGGAGAGAAGTTTTTTCATACTAAATTAAAGACGCCGTAATCTCCAACACCCCCTTAATTTTTTTTTTGGCGGGTCGTTGCATTGTGTTAATATAATCAACCAGAATGTGTTTTTGTATATGACAATTTATTGCTTGATGTTACGGTGCACATTTTGATAACAAAATTTAGTAATGTTTAATTCATTATACTACTCTAGACTATAAACTTCTTATGCGTAAGAAACTTTCAAGGACTGGAATGTCAAGTAACAATTTGACCAAATACAAATGAATGCTGTCGTTGAAGATGTCTGTGATGTCCATCAGTTTACATGCAGGCACTTTCACAACATGACTCATTTACGGTTTAGGAGCAATAAGGTCTTCTGTGCCTTCTTTGTAGAACTGACGAATTTCATTAAAAAGGTACAGTTTCCTTTGCTGATCCAAACAATTGTTGAACCATTATGCAAGGAACATAGCTGTGCAACATTGACCCCACTAACAGTCGAAGTGTCTACAACAGTTGCTAACTCGTACAGCGAAGAAACGAAACATTTTCTAAAAGATTGTTTTAAAAGGCCAAAGCACCAGTCACATGCAAATTTGGTGTGACCCACAATTAGAAAGCTGTATGTACAAGACTGATGTAGTCCAACCATTACCCTCCACGCCAAATACCAAAGTACATAAGAGTTTTTGTTTTGGCCACAACAATTATCTGCATGGAGATGCACTTCTGTTTCCCCTATTCCATGATTTTCAAAAAAGTAGTGTAGATAACTTATAGTTGCATTTGCACCCTTCCCCATACTACCAGCTTCGTCGATCAAAAAATTTACCTGTCTGGGCAATGACTCGCAGCATACACCAAAAATTCCTACCTTACGTGGGACTTTAAAGTAAATGGGACCAGGTTGCATAGGATTTGACGGCAAATGAACTTGTTGTGCGTAATCAAAAGAATAGTGCATCTTCCCCTTAAAAGAACAGGGTGTTCTTGTCGTATTGAAATTAAGATTGTTTACTATTGTTTTTATGCTTTCCTTACTTTCGTTACATGCACTTTTGTAAAGGCTCCTTTCTCGCTCGGCATCCAATTGGTGCCTTTCTTGTTCTCGAACAATGTCAGTCTTCTCTTTGTCTGGTAAGTTGGCTGAGCGATAAATGCTGGTATTGTTTTTTTGACAGGTATAACACAAGTCAGTCATTGGCTTTGTAATTCTTACTTGGGGCCGAGTTTTGTTCCACAAATCTACAAATTTAGAATACGAAACTACAGGGAGTCCTGCTGTTAAAGATGATTGTTCATACAGTCTGTGAATGCTTGCTTTTGTATTGGACGATGGCAACAATCTGATGTCTGACCGTTTAAACCCAGGAACTCTACCTGGGAGAGCAACAGCATGCTCCTCAGCATAATTGTCGAGAAAGGAGACAACGTTTTGGGGAGTGTCCATTGAACAGACTCCAATGGGCATCCTTCCTTTGTTGCCATGGGTACGAGGCAAGATCCTGTGTTCCTTAAAATGTTTTTTTAGGTTCCCGAGACGTCTCTTCCCTATTCCATACAGAATTAGGAAAACATCTTTGCAAACTGGAGCACCTAACAAAAGACAATTGAAAAGAGAAACTTTAATTAAAGCAAGGACATAGGACAGCTAAGAAATTGATGATGTCTTGACCTGCTCCCTTTACAAGCACGTCAAGACTGCTTTACAGTCTTTACAAGTGACTGGGCAGCAACCTCGTTCCCAGGGCCTTTTTTGCAGTAGGTAGATCACGTACGCAACAAATCTCTACAACAACAGAATGCATGTGTAATAAATCTGATAAATCTAACAAGGTATGCAAACATCTTGTACCTTATAAAGTGAATACCAATAGTTACATGAGATTTACCTCGAAATGTAAAGTATGTTTGTGCCCTCTTCCTTTTTCTTTGTTGCCGACTGGAGAAAGATATGTCATCTTGTCTAGTGCATGTGTCAAATTGTGCAAGCACAACCATGTCCAACTCAGAAGAGGTCATCTCAAGACAAATCTGTCGATGTTCTAAAACTTGTTCTACTGAATTACGCTTACTGCAACTTTTTCCCTCACTGCCGTGCAAACATCCACAGCCTTTGTTCATATACGATTCGACTTTTTGTCTATCGTTAACGTCACACTCTGTCCATTCAATTTTGGGACCCAGCGACTCGATACTGTTGTCAGGTTCCTCTTCTGAATTTGACGATTCGTTTTCATCGCTATCCGACTCATCGGTGAATATCTGCTCTCGATCGTGTGTGAAATAAAGTTTCTCTGCTGTCTGCAAGTCATTTGAAAACGATGAAGGAGTATTTGATGCATTTAAAAATGTGTGATCCATTTTGGGGATATCGAGTTTCTTCAGTGCTGAAAAGGTGAGAAGGTCTATTAAGAAGCTACGTTTCGTGAGAATTTCAAGTTATCTTACCCGGGCGGGATCCTCATAAAACGGAAGTGTAGATTACATTCATTTCAATGCCAAGTGATTGAGAAGTATAACAAACTTACTTTTACAAAGATTTCGGTAATGAATGCATCTATATTCAGCATTTTACAATCCCCCAGAAATGTCCATTTCCGAGATTTTTTTTAACTGTTATATGAGTTGAAGCCAACGCAAAAATGCATGCATTGCGTGTGTTGGGAATACAATAATAAAACAGAGTTTATCAGTTAATTGACAAACTATATCAACGGACGTGCGTCTCCTGGGAGATACTTCACGAAAGCAGATACGAAAGTCACTGGTGGTAGTACATATTATAAAGGCAGTCCACTTAAATAAGATTATACCAAAGGACTCGGTATTCAACCGACATGGACAGTGCAACCACTCGGAATGATTCTTCCTCTGAGGATGAACAACTGCATCCCATGGACGTGGCTCTTGATGCTTTAAAGCACTTGAAGCTGGGGCTCAGTAAGATGGAATGTGCAGCATGTATGTATGAGACGGAATATGCACCATGGGATGATCCGTACAATACAAGAGTCCACCCATTTAGACAGCAGTTTAAAAATACTTGTGAAGGTATGGAAGAATTTTAGTTTCCTTACTTTTTTCTATTTATAGAATTATCTCACCCACAAAGTTGACACGGTGAAATCATTATTTGCCAGTTCTCAAGATATCCATAGAGGCAATGGAACAAATGGTAATGAAGGACAAAGTTCTGGATCATCGCTTCTTTGAGCAATAGGACTCAAAGACTAAATTAATGCCTGCATGGGATTTCTAACGCACTGTACATTTTATGTAACATTTGTTTCCGGGATGGTCGTTAGAAACTGTACAATTTTGTGTAATAAAAGTTGTTGTAAGAATGTGCAGGAAAAAGAGGACATGCACAAAGTGACAAGGGTCAATCGCTTTTAACATTTTGCCATGTCACATTATGGCTCCTGGTCATATTTCAAACAAATTAGCATAATTGGTTCAGAAAAACCTGCGTGTGGATGAAAGCGAGCGAGCAACTATATAGAACTGAAAAAACCACAGAAAAGGGCAAAGTATAGTTGTATTACTATTATTAAAGCAGTAAAAAATAATGATTCGCCAATTTCGAGCGGCCATTTCTATCCCAGCTATCTTGTTTTAAATTGAATTTCTACCATCGCTAAAGAGAAATAACAACGTCTGCATTTTTTTAACAGAATTTCTCTGTTTACTCTTGGAAATGTTTCTCCTTGCTTGTTTCTCCGGGCATCACGAAAAGCTGACCCGTAGTATCAGAGTATCTACATGTAGCCGGGCTCGTTTATACAAGACAAAGCATTTTTCGGTTTCACTTTGTGGTTCTGTTTATCTCGGTTCCCACGGAAAATTTTCATTTCGGTTGGGCTTTGTGTCATAAAGCTCTGTCATATTTTTCCCACAGGATACCTGTGTAGGAAGATAAATGATTAAATGTACCACACTTTAGTATGCCAGCTTTGTTTAAGGAAAACCGCTAAGATTACTGTTTCTTTATCTGATACGCTGTTAGAGCACGTATACGTTTTGTGGTTCATTGAGACAGAAAACAGCAAAGTTTCATCAGTTTGTGGCTAGCCTGCGTTGCAGACGAAACTTTCGTCTGCAACGCAGGCTATTTGTGGTTTAATACGAGTGAACGATATCAAAAGTTCATTCTAGTGACGGTAAAGCCAACTGACTGAATTGACGCGGTTGAAATCTTGTACAAAGCCGTGCCCACGGAACAGTGCAGACTATTGTATAACATGCATGTGCGATGCAAAGCAACACCATAGGTAACTATTAAACAACAGCAAAACGCATTTGTTTGTACTTTATTCCCAGAACTATGCAGCCAGGGCACTACCGATTCTTTTTAATACCCCCCAAATATCCCTACTCAAATCAAGCTACCCATAAAAATACTTGCCAAATTTTCATACCCAAAAAAAACGCGGGATTGAAAATTTCAAACCCAAAAAAATCCTTCGGTCATCCCCGTCACTTGAAATCCCGAGTACCCCCTTGGGGTTTCAGGACGTAGCTTCTGAAATATTTACCATCATTTCGCGTTATTCTCCACGTGTGACATTACACTCGCCTGGTTTGTTTACGTTTCTCGCATTAATTTTATCCTGTAGTTTTCTAGTTGTTGTTTTAGTTATTCGTTTTACCTTAGCTGTTATCTTTATACTCGCAGTGTAGTAGTTTTAGCGCCTTTGTTCCTCAGCGCTATTGCCCTTTTTGTCTTAACCTTTTATTGTTGCCTTCAGTGCTTATCTGATTATTTTCGTGTTATAAGTTTCGACCTTTTAATTGATCCCTTTTGTAATATTCTAACATTGTTTGCGCCAAAGCTCACGCACAGTGCGGTTTCATTTTACACAAACACAAACTATACTCAGCAGGCAACTGTCACGTTGCAATGTGAGTTCGTTATAAATAAAGGACAAAATCTTCTGGTGTAAAATAACAACAGAATATAAGATCTGCTGTAGATTTAGGGATTGCTGAGATGAAAAAGCAAGAGAAAATGGTATGTTATTCATCTTAGATGATTAATATGAATGTGAAAGCTCTGAACAAGTAATCTATTTATAGAATACCGCCAAATTCTGTGATGTGCGAAGTTGATAGCTGTCTTCCAACGCGTATGTCAATTCGCCAACATCTAAAATATTAAAGTTCGTTCGAAAATAATTACACAGGTTGAGAGAGGTTAATTGTTGTGCGGTTTTGACTTTAAAGTCTAATCTTTATTAAAGGCACAATTAAGGGAAAAAACAGTAGTTAGTGCAACTACACGCGCAATCAATGCAATACAACTTACTTTGTTGCTATGCTACGCACAGGAAACAAGTGAATACATTATTAAACAACTCTTCTAAAGCACGTAATTAATCAACATTCAACTCAACGGCCTTTAGCTGCACAAAGGTTTAAAAAGGTTTTACAGGTGTTTTATACTCTACAAAATAAAAGTAAGCGGTGGATGGTTTATATAACTTTCAAATACAATCAGCCATCGATTATTAACCAGCCTATCTGCATTGCAAACTGGCGAGAGAGATATTGGGGAGCTTGAAACGAACATTTCCAAGCTGAAACGAACTATTTATCTTGCATCGAAGATGACATTGTCTTCCTCTGGTAATTTGTAAATACATATCTATTTCAAAAAGGTTTTTTGGACTTTGGCGAACTGACATATAAGCGTTGGCGAACTGAAATTTGATGTTGCCAAATGGACTTCATACGTTGGAGGACTGATCAGGTCGTTAGCGAAGTGACACGTTGGCGAAACAACCGGCCGTTACCGCTGTGAATCTGCATAATTTCGTTCGCAAGACTAAGCTGTTCTTATTAATTATAGCTTGGTCTACGGGAGAAATTTAACTGCACAGCATTATTTGCATGATAAACGGAGTATCTGATCGGGAAAGAACTGCTGTTAACTACTGTGATGATCAACACGGCCGCAATTGATTTATTTTGCATAACTATGAATTTGCAATCAATACCATTGATAATAAACTCCCGAATTAAACGCAGCATGTTTTAGACTGGGTGTTTTATGGCGTTTAAACCATGTTTAAACGCCATAACAAAACGTTTCCACACATTTAAACGCTCTCGTTTAAACTCATTAAAACGCCGTTTTCATGAGTCACCTTAAGCCCCCTTTTCGCAAATCGGGTCACAAATAGTCTAAACCATGGTTGGAACTTCTGAGGGAATTGGAGCCGATGAATTGGGGACACTGTAACGTGACTCCTAGTGAACAATATGAACTTCACAAAGTATTGGATGCTACTTATCCAGACCATTATCCTTCTACCCAGTGGATGCTTAGACAAGTTATAAATTTGTGGTGAAAAACATCTTGTCATCATTTACACTTCAACCATGGGCAACTTCACAAGTTGGTTGTGTCAGATGCCTGTTCCTAACTTATCATTTAAAGAAATGTGTCAGAGGATGTGCTGTTTAGTTGTCTGTTGCGATAGTCAAGTGCACATCGATTACAGCGATGCCTCTGATGAAGAAGAAAAACTACAAGACCGTGAACAAGAAAATCTATCAACTGTTAAAGAAACTGTACTACGAACGGCACTGTCCTTTGCCTTTAGGTGGTGTAGAAAAGTTGTATCGAGCAGCGCGTCACTATGGACTAAAATGATCACAAGTAATACACTGGTTACAGCAACAACCTGGCTACACCCTTCATAAACCAGCTCGCAAAACGTTTCCTCGCAACAAAGTGTTTGTCCATGGCCTAGATGAACAATGGCAGTGTGATCTTTGCGATTTAACAAGTCTGAGCAAATGGAATCGTGGATATAAGTACATACTCACATGTATAGATGTTCTATCCAAACACGCATGGGTAGTGGCCATAAAAACAAAAACAGGATCTGCATTGGTTGCAGCCTTTACAAAAATATTTTAAAAAGGCCAAAAACCTGAAGTGTTACAATCTGATGCAGGCACTGAGTTCAAAATAAAACATTTCAAACATTTCTCAAGAAGCATGGTATCCGTCATTTTGTCACCTACAACGAGACAAAAGCCCAAATCGTAGAGAGATTTAACTGAACTTTAAAGCAGCTAATGTGGCCGATGTTTACCACCAGCAGTTCCTACCATTACCTAGACAAGCTCAATAGTTTGGTCAATGATAACTACAATCAGAGCGTACATCAGAGCATACAAATGAAACCCGCTGATGTGACTGTTTTTAATGCTCAAGACGTATGGAGAACCTTGTATGCCAAGCAGACTTCATCCAAAAAGTATAAATTCAACGTGGGTGATCAAGTCAAAATCAGTAAGTACAAGAAAGTCTTTGAGAAAGGATACCTGCCGTCTTGGACCGAAGAAACCTTGACAATTGCACAGAGGCTACCACGAACTCCACCAGTGTATCGCTTGAAGGAAGGAAACGGTGACTTGATTCAAGGAACATTTTATGAAACCGAGTTACAGAGAGTAATCGAGAAATCCAATCATCTGTTCCGCATTGAGAAAATTTTGAAAAGCAGAGGAAAAGGAAGAAAGAAAGAAGTGTTAGTGCATTGGAAAGGCTGGCCCAAATCATACGATAGCTGGTTGCCTGCGAGTCAATTGGTTTCCCTTTAACGACCATGATTCAAGACGATGACTTTTACGTAACACTACCAAGTAATGCTAACAGAAATTTGTTCCCAACCAATACTGAATCATTCTACCGCGTAGGGTTACCTCAGCAGATCCATTTAAAAGATGAAGAAGATTGGGAGGTTGGACTTCATCATGTAATTTATCCGTTTTCCTGTTTTGAAGTGCCTCAGGAATGTGATCATCCACATCTCCTCTTCAGAAAATTTGGTACCCAAAAAGTAAAGTCAGTGACCTTACCTGTAGGAAGATATCAATCAGCCTTGGACATTGAAGAAGGAATGCTGAAGTGTATGAATCCCCAGTACTTTAAAGTTAGTGTGGATGACGAGTGGAACGTTACTATCACAACTCAGAATGTTTGGGTCATGGTCGCAACACCAGTCGCTCAAGGTCTAGGATGGATAACCAATGAGAACAAAATACGTCAAAGTGACCTGTATGAGTTAAAAATTCATTCCTCCTTGAGAGCTATGCTGGGATCGGAGTATCAGCGGTGTGTACTGCCTCATCGATCATTGATCACCTTTTCTGGCACTTTCCTTATACCATTGGGAGTTTCGCTCTGTCACTGTAGACATAAAGTAGTGCAAGTGCAAACTAGTCTGATAGAGCCACGTCAAGTGGGTGAAAAACGTTTACAACTGTTACACGAAATGGTGCCACACGGTCTGTTCCGAGAGACGTTAATGGAAGAACCAAGACGGGTTAATTACTTTCCGTTAAGAGCCAAAACATTCCAGACCATTGACATCTACTTAACAAGCGGTTGTGGGCAATTACTTTCATTTCAAGGTGGAATCGTAAACATTACACTGCACTTTAGACGACGTGTAAGATGAGCAATAGTTTTCACATTGTGGTAACCAGTGATGCAAGCACTGAACAGCATCCTTAAAATAATGCTGCCAGTTTTGAAATGCAGCTTCCCAATCAACTCCATTTGAGTGAGGACTGGGAAGTTGCAATGACGCATGTCGTCTACCCGCATACATGGCACAAAGTCCAACGGAATCAAGTGTCATACCTGCTAAGCTATCACGGTGATTCATCGTGGAAGTTACCGATTTATCTCCCAAGTGGGGCTTACCAAAGACTTGAGGATTTAGTCAAGGGTATGGTGATGGGACTTCATAGTGCGTTTCAGGACATTCATTGTAAAAGTAGGAAAACATCCACCGTATAGAAGGACACGAATGTTTTTACATCAATCCAAAACCTGCACATTACTATGAGTTTACTCTACCCCCAGGATTTCAAGTAAAATTACCCAAGAATCTAGCTAGAGCGTTAGGATACCGCAACCATGAGGATTGTGTACCGGGCCTTTACCTGATCACTGATCCTACTCCTGTACAGCTGAATAACGATCAGAGCGTGACCCTGAAAGCAACTACCATCTTCATGAGACGAAATGATGAATTGGGGTGGGGTATGCTAAGTCGTCATTCGTTCCAGTCCATGTATATCTATTCTGACCTCATTGAGTCCGTAGTGGTGGGGGGCGTACAAGCCAACTTAATGAGAACAATAGTACCACGAGGTCAACCTGGTGACATGATCGCAGAAGAGATCAAAATACCTACCTATCATCGTCTCGGTACCTCAATCTTTTCTGCACTGGAGATCAATATAAGGGGTGACACTGGTCACTTGATATCATTTGCGTCTGGTGTTGTGCGAGTAACACTACATTTCCGACGTCATGCAATTCTACAAGATGATTCTACCGATGAATGATCAGTTTTACCCATACCATCGGCAAGTGATACCATTTTCCCAACGAGGTAAAGGAGACATCATTATATTTGGAGGAACACATCCTTACAGTCAAGGAGGCAATGGGCTGGGTGGAATGTTTCGTTCGCTCTTTTGCATAGCTACACCCTTTCTCAAAACAACAGTCAAGAAAGTGGGAAAACGAATCCTCAATACAGGATTGGACACGTGTATGCAAATTGCTCAAGACGTTCTCAATGGTCAGCCTGTAAGAAAAGCTGCCAAATCGAGAGCAAAGGCTGCGGGTAAAAGTTTCCTGTCAGGCGCCCTTAAGGACATTACGCAACAAGGCCGTGGGAGAAAAGTACTTAAACCCAAGCAGAAAGCTGTTCCAGTCGGTTCACATCAGACCAAGAAATGAAGAACATCAACCACAAAGTTCAAGACGATTTTTGACTGAATATGGCACATCCGCTCTCTGTTCCTGATGAAAACTCAAGCTTACAGTTTTTCCAAGTACCTGTCACAGATGTTTCTATTGTGAAAAGTAAATGGGTTGATTATGAACCTGTTCAAAGTGGAACCAACCCTATTGAATTTGTCATCAAGCCTCTATCAGATTACATCGACATCAACAAAATGGAATTGAGACTAGTGATAAAGATCACCAAAAATAATGGAGGAGACATCGCGCCTGGAAAGAAGTATACTTTAATTAACAATGCCCTTCATTCTCTCGTCAAGCAGTTCACCATCAAGTTGAATGAAACACTCGTCACAGAGCAATCCGACACACAAGCCTACAATGCATACTTCAAGACCTTGCTTAATTTTACGGAACAGGCCAAGAAATCTTATTTGACCAAAGCACTGTACTACTTGCTTCATCGAGCACGAAATGTAGATCTGAACACTATTCAATGTAAGTTTAAGCGATATGACTCACAGTGGAACGATGCACAAGTCGCACAATTTATACATAATTATGTTCAATCTATTACCAGTGTTAGCAGTCGTTTTCAAAGAGAAGAACAAGTTTGTAAATCTTTTCAATGTTGGTGCAAGCAATCAATAAAGTAACATTAAAGTTAAAAAATGTTTGTGCGTCATTGATAGGTATTTAAAGAGGGTTTGCCTCTAAAACCTTTCATAACCAGTCTGCATTCTGTTGCGACAACATGAGTCAATTCAAATGCCCAAGCAGTATTATAATAGCTGGCCCAAGTCAGTGTGGAAAGACAACGTTTACAAGACAGTTACTTCAACAAGCAGATTCTTTATTTGAATGACCCATTCGTAAAATCGTGTATTGCTATGGACAATGGCAAGAATGCTTTAAGGATATGGCACCACGGGTGACATTTGTAGAGGGTATTCCTGAAGATATTCCCAGTCTATTTCCTCCCAGTTGTCGCCCAGGAATACTAATACTCGATGACTTAATGCGGAACTGTAGCGATGACGAGCGTATCCTTGATCTGTTCACAAAAGTGTCACACCACTGCGATGTGACTTGCATCTATTTGACCCAAAACCTCTTTCCACCAGGAAAGTTTTCTCGAAGTATCTCTTTGAATGCGCATTACATCATCACATTTAACAACCCACGCGATACCCTAGGATTTGGGACATTGGTGCAGCAAGCATTTTCAGGAAGAGTTCCTTACATATGGGAAAGCTTTCAAGATGCTACGACAAAACCCTTTGGGTACCTCGTTATGGATTTACATCCTCATACACCAAACATTCAACGACTACGAACCAATAAATTATCTGGATCGCATTCTTATCCTGTGATTTACGTGGACAAGAAAACCCATAAAACAGATAAACCACTACCAGTTGATTTCACTTAACACATGACTTCACACAAGTCACACCGTACAACGAAACGTCCCAGAAAAAATCAACGTGGTGGTAATATGGTCTTGCGTTCTGGTACTTCTACTGAATTGAAAAGGGTATCAAAAAGGCATCTAAAAATTCCCAAACATTCAAAGTCAATCAGCATTTACCTTTCCTTTGCACCTGTTTTAAAAGCACTGGAAAACAACGAAAAGACTTGATAGCGCATGCTAACAAGGGACAAATGGAAGCCATCGGCGAGATCGCTCTAAATCTTCTTAAAGGGAACATGTTGATACCTACTCCATCATTTAAAAGGTTGAAGCCACACAAGTCAAAGCTCCTCTATCTAACACGCAAGAAACCAAGTCTTAAGAAGAAAAAACAAGTGCTCAATCAAAAGGGAGGATTTTTACCGGCTCTTGCTTCTTTAATTGCTCCCCTTGCCATCGATTTATTAGGAAAGGTTTTCAAATGAAGCACACACAAAAGATGGTGATGATACCTGAACATTTAATGCAAAGTATTGAAACGGAACATCGCTTGACAGCTCCCGTTGAACTAACGACTTTGACACGTTTAGATCAAGATATGAAGCAAATCATGGACTCCTCTTTTCCAGAAGATCAAGAAGTGTTATTGCGGGATCAACTTCTGCAAAGGTACCAAGGATTAACAAAACAAATGAAAAGTGAAGTAACCGTAAAACCAGCTGTGGTTTTACCGAAGTCAGAGCCAGCGCCTCCCACAGAGAGAACTCCATGGCCCCTGAGGATCAAGACTGGATTGATGAAAGTACTCTTGAGGCTGAAAAAGAAAAAATTCTCAAAATCATTATGCAACCTAACCAGTTCTGTCAAACCTGTTGGTACTGGTTAGATTTAATCGTCAACGGAGTTGATGAAATTGATCGATAAAGATCCGGTTTGACATGATCATTAGCAAGATTGACAAGTAAAAAGCTGTATAAAGGTTCTGTGTTTGCACTTTCATGTTAGTTTCAAAAGAGTGTTGACGGGCCTGCATGACTCCTGCAATTCGCAAATAGATTGCTCTTTAAGCCTTTATAGTTTAGCTCTTACTAGAGTGTCTTTTAGGGATTTTCCTTTGCAATATGAAATGAGGGGGGCTCCTGGAAGATATTTCTCAGATATGGTTGGTTCTGTATAAGGTGCCATTTCCCCATGAGTATGTTCTTGAGGTTAGGCAACGCAGGGTGGTATTGTGTTACAAAGGGTAGTATTTTCTTGCATGCATTTTTGTTTCTCTGTTCTAGTGCTTTCTTTCTGTCAGAGAAATTGACCTCTGAGAGATGTTTTTCTACAGTTGTGTCTGGGTAATCTCTATTCTTAAGGCGTGTTGAAAAATTCTTCATGTTCTCCTCAAAAGTGATTTCAGAGGAGTTTGTTCTTAGAAGCCTTAACGCTTCTCCTTTAACAAAGCCTTTTGTAACGCCTGGTGGGTGGCACGAATAGAAATTCGTGTATTGGAAGGTCTCTGTAGGCTTGAAATGTGTTTGCACGTCAAGGATAGAATCCTTGTTGAATCTGACACCTTTGTATATTTTTGTGTCCAAGAATGTAGTTTCTGTTTCTGAGATTTCAGCCGTGAATTTGATTGTAAGATGGAAGGTGTTTGCCTTTAGAAGAAATTCTTCTATTTCGTTTTTGCTCGTGTCCCATGCTGATATGACGTCATCGATAAATCTTTTCCAAAAGATTGGCTTGACGTTGCTCTGTCCGAGTATTTCTTTTTCTATTTTGGCCATGAAGATGTTAGCAAAGGCTACGGCCATTTTCGTACCCATGGCTGTCCATGGGTTTGAAGATAATCTTTCCCGTTAAATTGAAATGAGTTTTCTTGTAGGATCAGACTGAGCATTTCTCTTAAATACCCGGTAGGGACTGGAGGGTTTCCTTGGGAAACTCTTCGTATGCATTGCATATAGTAATAATACCCTCTCGTTGTGGTATGTTCGTGTATGGGCTTGTGATGTCCATTGAAACAAGTATGACACTGCTAGGCAGTTTCATCCTTTCGATAAAGTTAATAAAGTCTGTAGTATCTTCGAGATACGAAGCTTGTCGTTTTGCTATTGGCTGAATAAGGTGGGTCAACAAATGCTGAGATCTTTTCAGTAGGGCCGGAACACCCTGAGATAATAGGTCTACCGACAAGCGCCGGTTTGTGAATTTTTGTAAGTGTGTAAAACACTGGTATTCGCGGAGGGTCAGGTGTAAGGGAGAGCCATTTAGCCATCATTTTGTCAATGTGGCCTTCTGAGAGCAGCAATTTAATGAGTTGTTGAACTTTCTTGGCTGTTGTTTCAACCATTGGTTTTTCTAGAGGTCGGTAGTTGTTTAAATCGTCAAGTAGAACTTGACCCTTGTTAAGTTTGTCTTGTCTGCTCATCAATACGGTTGTGCTCCCCTTATCTGATTTCTCGAGAATAATGCTTTTGTTACGTGATAGTTCTTTGAGAGCTTGGCGCTCTCCCATAGATATATAATCTTTTGGCTTTATCAGTTCAGTTGCTTGTGAGCTCAAATTTGACCTCTTCTAGGAAGGTTTGTAGAGCTACTGATGGCTGGACTGGTGGTTTCCAGTCCTACTTAACGTGGAAAGGATGAGGTTCTCTTTCTTCTCTGTGAAAAATTTATTGTAGTCGCATTCATCTCGCAAATTGATTGAAATCCATGAGAAGTTGGCGCCTGATAATATTTTCTTTTGTCATGGGTGTAGGGATGAACTTAAGGCCATGCGATAGTAGAGTAATTTGCTCATCTGTCAGTTGTTCATTTGACAGGTTTTTATATACTTTTTGCATGATTCTATGGTGCTTCAAAAGCGTTTCTTGTCTTTGATTCTTCTCCGCTCTTTTCTTTTGTGGTTTTTAGCCGCATTGTTATTTCTGCCCTTTTCCTTCCTTTTCCCCTTACTTCTAAGGAGCCAGATAAAGAACAAGGGTAAGATTCACTTTGTTTATTAACACATACTTGTGATCTCATTTGTTCTAAAAGTACATCAACTTCGCTAATCTTGGCTTTTAACTCTTCGGCTAGCTCGTTTACACTGTCGCCTTTGTTGACAGGTTTCTTTCTAGCCGGTGGCTGTGTATTCTGATGAGACGTTTGCTTAGTGACAGCACTTCTACCAGATTTATACTGTGCGAGCTTATGAAGTTTGATTGTTAAGCGTTCTGTACGTCTGTGGTGATATCTCACCAGGGCTCCTACTTGAGCCTGTTCTGATTTTTTTCTAATCGAGCCTATATCTTTCTTTACGTTGTATCTCAAAGTCTTTGGGCATGTGCCCTTTTCAAGATGACTTTGCAGTTTGGTGATGCTCTGGTTAGAGCTGTTTATCTTCTCCTGGATGGAGGAGTTCTGCTCGTCATCTTGGCGGGCTTTCTTAACATTGGAGCTGGCGGCCATTTTGGCAGACTTTTCGTTGATGGAGCTAGCGGCCGTTTTGGCGGACTTTTCGTGCTCATCTCAGGGACGTTTCACGCCCTTTTGATTGCTTTTGCTCGATATTGCTGGACACACATGAACAGATTGCTTGGTCTTTCATGTCTCGATCAGTTGCTTGTTGGTCTTCTTCGTTCGCTCTTGGTTAGGCTGAGCGGATGGAATCTCGTCCTCTTGCTCTTCGTCTTCACCGGGGTTTCTGGGCAAGAGGGCTGTTTCTTCCTCCATGCTCAAATCTCCCGTTTCCATAGGTGAGTCCTCATTGAGAGGATCGTTGGACGTGGTTTCTAAAAAAACGTCTGTAGTGAGACTGGTTTCTTCCATATTGCAGAAGGATTTCTTAGGCAAGACTGCAGTTTCGATTCTCTCTGAATCTCTTCAGTTGCCATTGAAAGTTCTGTGAGCAGTGGGAGCAAAATTTGTTGCTTAGAATATATATATCCCCTTTGACCATTAAGCGGATCGAAATTTCGCGCCTGCTACTGTACTTACTGTACTGTACTGTATAAAGGTTCTGTGTTTGCACTTTCAGGTTAGTTTCAAGATGAGTTACTCAAAGTGTGGACTTTGCCTAAAAGACCTTGAAGTCATCACACCTGCTTCGGGTATACCTTACATTCGATGTGTGGACTGGAAGTTATGTCCCTTCTTCTGCTGTGAAGATAGTATACATTCATATCAACAGTGTCTTTGTAATCGTGTTATACCTGAATACAAAGTACATGAAGGTGGACAGTTGCCTTATTGTAGACATATGGACGTTGCGACATTAAAAGTCTCAAGATCTCAGAACAATCCATTCCAACCTTACTTCACTTGTAGAAGAAAAGAAATGTGTAGATTTTTCAAGTGGGCTGACGAGCTGCCTGTGGATGAAGGATCGTCTCAGATGTACTGCCGTAAAGAAAATTTTATCACCACAAGAGGACATGCTCAACAATTACATTCCAAGACCAAAGCTGCAAAGACAATTCACCGTTTCACAATACTGACATTCTTGAACACTCGAAAATGTTTGCTGTATTACTTAACATTCATGTATATATGTAAAATTTATTAGGATGATTTTGTATTTGCAATAAATTTTACAATTTAATCACATCAAAAATATTGTTATTCTCTATTGAAAGCTATTCCACTCTCTTAACAATGGTTTGTTCACCATTTTGAATAATCGTCTCAAAACTAGTTTGATATACTTTAAAACTGGTTTGACCCGTTCCCAACAAGATACGTCCGCCATTTTGAGTAATCTAATCCAACCGGTCTCAAAACCAGTCTGACCTGTTTCACAGCGCTTCCTGATTGGTTCTCAGTCAAGTCTTTGTTCTCTCTCTATATATAAACGCGACATCACCCGGCTGGTTGGGCGGTACGTTCACTCCACTACAACACACACATCTCTCCTAAAAACTCATGTAATATTCAATAGTAACACTCTTAAAACAATAAAACAATACATGTATAATTAATATAATTCTCCCTCTCAATTTCCCTCACATACACCTACAAGGCCTGCATCTCATTAATTAGGTCTTGATTCATAGCTCATTAATTCCATGACTACTACTTCATGTAGAACCAAGTGGTCTATTCAACTGAGGTATACTACTGTGGTGCCACTGATTTTACCTCATGGAGCAAGCTGAATTTGTATCAAATTGGCTTGTGATATCTCCAGGATTATATTTGGCCAAGGAAAAAAGGTCAAGGGTAAATTGAAGAAGTGTTGATTTGAGATAGGAAACTATACCTTTAAGAACTCCTAACAACACACAAACAATTATTTACAGTGCCTTCTTTGGTTAACTATTTTCTATATCACAGATTTGATGGTGACAAGACAGTTGTGATTTATTCAATACTTCATTTCTGAACTGTGAAGATTGGAAATAGAATGTATTAATATATGAGATATTTATGGTTTTAATTAGAAGTATTAAATTATAAGAACATCTCTGCTCTCTGATATCTGTGAAATCTGCCCAATATGGAGATTTCTTACAAGAGGTTGAACTTCTATTTTGATGTGGAAGCTCGATTGTGGTCATTTTTTCTTAAACACAGCAGGAGCAAATGTAACTTGAACTTCACCTTCTTTTACAGCTATCACAGTTGGGTGATTTGTTGGTGAACACAGACCTGCCAGATTATAAAGCCACTTAAAAGTGTAAGGCACAACTGACGGTAGAAACTGATTCGCTTGAATCCAGTAGATACTGTAGAAAGATGGCAGCTTCTGCAGGAGGATCTTTTTCTCCCCTTCTAGTAGTGATGTCCACTCCCATCTGTTGTTAACTTTGTATACTTACAAACTCACCCCGAGTGAGTGCACCACATGCAAGAAGGTTTGAAGGGGTTCCTCTGTTTTTTTGCTTCCTGGTCTGCTGAGATTATCAGGCTGCAACAAAATGGCAATTGGTAAATGATTAACAGTGGAACCCCATTCTTTTGTCCTGGGATTCAAGATTAATGCTATTTATTTGTTTATATATTTGTTTGTTTATTTATTTATTTATTTATTTATTTATTTATTTATTTACACACTAAGTCCCAATTGATAATATAAAGTATAAGTCTTTCTTCCAGTCTGTCTGTAACTTGTAGCATTAAGTGCAGTTCATCTAGGATGACATTGTCAGTTTGGATATTGAAAAAGGGAGCTGAGTGGCACCCTGGCTGCCTGGACCATTTTTCATCAACTTTTCTTGCTAAAGCTTCACCAAGAAAGTACTTGCAGGAGTGTGACATGTTGCATCTACAAAATAGTAAATCAAAACACCTACAGAGTAGTTAGATTTAGATTAGTTTGGAGCAGATATTTCTTATTCTTATCATTCTTATTCTTACAGATGTAATTTAAATTTTAAAATCATGCAGAAGCTGTTTCGGTGAGTAGCTTGAGACCTGTCAGAAATTTGTTTAAAGTTGGTAGTTTTTACCCATGTTATGCTTGGTTCTTGTATTTAATCACTAGATATACATGTCAAAATATTTACCTCTCATTTTTATGGATTTTTGCACCAAATACAACTGTTGTTGGATGTGGCACCCTTCATCCCCATGGCAATCAGCAAAACCTGCAAGTTAAAACACAAAGATGTGTTTAGCCATTGAGAGATGCCACTGTTGTTGTAGTCTCCTCCTAGGAAGAAGTCCAGGCGTACTGTAACTCATCCCCAGTTATCTCATCTTTACTTAAGCCATTGACTTCATTAGTGACATTTGCCAGAGCCTGGTTGAGTGTGTTGTAATCTTCCTTTCCCTTTACCACATTAAATGTATTAGGTTTTATTCTGATGAGCAATGTGTAGGAAATGTTTTTAGGATATGTTAAATTAATTTTGTGATGGCTGTCTGTTATTATTAGTCTTCAAAAGCACTAGTGTGTTTCCTCAAAGATTAAATTTGGACTTCATTGAGATGACATATCTCTGTGAAATTCTGTTTGAATAACATGATAAGCAAAGATAAGTTAACATGTACCTGAGCTTGATAAACAGTACTGGTTATCTTCTAACAGAGCAAGGAGCAAACAAACAGGTTGCTGGTGTGTGACATTCTGGTCGCATCTCCAGATATCTTTACTGTTATTTTCTCAGCTGCTGTCCCATTCTTAGTTTTCAGCTGCAAAAAGATATTAAAATTACTTCTTACCACAATAGTAGGGGGATCAGTTAAGTATAAAATTTTTGAATGAAGGAGGTGTGTACATCTCTGATTTTAAAATTCACTACCACCAGTTCTAAGGTAAACATGATTATTGTGATTTACCTCTACTCACATGTTCTCAAATTTCATTTTTCAAGGAGAACTTTCAGAGGAAGTTCTGCTCCCTGGGCCAATCCAGGAGTCCTTTTTATTTGCCATTGCTCATCCAAGACCTTGGCACAGCTTTCTACCAGGTATGTTTTGGGCAAAGGTGGCTGAGCTTGAGATAGCTCATGGTAACCTTGTGAATGTCAATGAGAACTGGATTAAACACCTAGTCAATTTCTACTGGTATTTTAAAATAAAAGGAATGCAAGTAGTATTTCAATGTAATTACCTAACGATAATATAATTATTAATTTTAAAACAGCCCAAAGTTACTGTGGTAAGTTTAATTCATGCATTTTATTGTCGCATGCATCCCAAATCAAGATATTTAGTACAATTTCTTGGATGTCGCAAGTTGGTAAGTTTGAGAGTTTTTAGCCCCACAGTTCTAGTTATTGTCTTAAAAATTACCTTCTAGTGAAATTGAAGAGCGATCATGACATATAGAATTTTTTCATCTCCTCCCTTCCATCATCTGCGAGCGTTTCATAGGGCTACTTTGGTTTGCCTGAATTAAAAGTATCCAACATTGTATTAGTATCCAAAATTAATGATAAACTCCTGCAGGTTTTTTTTTTCATTGACAACATTGTGGTTAGGAAGGTACCAAGTCTGTCCAAGCTTGCACCTATCTCCTCGTCAAGTACTTTCTCTGCATAACCCTTAGCAAGTAGCTCTTGAATTCCACTCTTGTACTTGGCATGCAATTTGGGGTCTTTCCAGAACTGCTGGACCAACGACTGAAGCCTCTTCTCAGCAACACTTTGATTATCAGGCAAATTAGGGAGCTTGGACTTGAAGGGGATATCCAACTGATAATGTCCCTCAACTATCTCCACTGACCGTTCCCATATATTAACAGCTCTCTTATCATCAACTGAAAACTGAGGCAGACTGTTTGCTAAAGGCCGGTTCTCACTAGCACATAATCATAAGCATAACATAAGCACACAAGTGAGAACACCCATGGCATAAGCAGAAGCAGAAGCAGAAGAACGAACCTACTTATTTGTCTTATGCTGTTCGCACTTGCGCATAAGCATAAACATAAGCACAAGAAAATCAAACATGTTCGTTTTTCTTGTGCTTATGCTTATGTGTAAGTGAGAACAGCATAAGACAAATAAGTGGGTTCATTCTTATGCTTATGCTTATGCGCTAGTGAGAACCGGCCTTAAGGCTTCACTTGTTTCAATCCTCCAAAACTACTCCACTTGCTCATTCAGACTCTCATCGGCACGTGCAAGATTGGAAAGGGTGGACTCTTCAATGAGGTGTTCAGAATCCAAGGGACCACCCCAAGTGAGTCCTGGTGGTGTAAGGTTGTCTTTCTTCCCCCTTTCGTAGCTCTAGGGGTCAAAGAGCTTCAGGAACATCTTGGCCAATCAAAATAGAAACGCTTGACTTGTCAACTAAGGGAGGCAAAGATCTTTGAGATGAGGCTCCTTAATAGTGTCGCTAGCTGAGGCTATACAACTCTTCAGGGTAGGTAGATTTGGTAGGGCGTACACCTTTGGCAGCTGGATAACAGTGGTTTTCCCCATCCCACTCTTAGCCACTACTACTTCCAAAGCTACCACTTCCACATTGGCATTTTCTCTACTATTAACAGAAGTTAGGGAAAGATTCACCTGCTGGCCTTTCACACCAAGTTTCTCAAGCAAAGCTTCGAAACAAAAGGTCTTGGTACTTCTTGAATCGAGCAAGGCATGTGTACAGTAATAAACTGTTTGACCCTTGGCTCTCACTTTCACGGGAACTATGGGCAGTGCTAACTTGATCTCCCCATGTTTTGGCAAGTTGCATGCATGTGTGGCTTTCAATTTGTTGACTACTGGATCCAGGATTGGGCATTGCCTGCTGTTCCCATGGTTCTCCTTTCCAGATCACTCAAAGGATTGGTGCAACAATTTAGAGTGCTTCGCAGTACATCCCTCTATGCCACATAAAATGCCTGCTCTGCACTGCCTCGCAACATGTCTACCATCAAAACAACACAAGCAGAGTTTCTTACCACCAACAAAACTTCACCTTTCTCCAGGCGACAACCGAGAACAAACACTCAAGACATGATGCCCTTTACAGAGACGACAATCACGTGGTGTAGTCTTAGTGTTCTTAGATTTAGTATCATTGACATTTCCCTGACTCTCCAGGTTTTGCTGGTTCTCATGGCCTTGCACTCCAAAACTAGATCCTATGCTTCCTGGCCTTTGCAGGCCTCTTCTACTGGAGTCCTTAGACTTGCTTTCTGAGACTCTGAATAGGGGACGAGTGGCCTCTCGAGCAGCTTCCAAGACAAAATGCGTCAACCTGGCAATCAAGAAGTATCTGCCTGTTGCTTCCAAGGTCTTAACAACTGATTTCCTCCATTGGCCCTGCAGCGACTGTGGCAGTCTTTCAACAATTTTGACCATACTTCTCCAAGTGTCAATTTCGCCAAGTTTGTTCATGGCTTCTTAAGTCTCCTTGCAACTTCTAAGATCATCCGCCAGTTCTGAAGGCAGTCCCCATTGAAAGTCATAAGCACGGCTTTCGGCAACTGCATAATGTTAATCATCTGAAGGAGGTGTGGCTCATCACAGACTAGAGAATTTGGACCGACATGCTGTTTCTGGCCCTGTGTTGGAGGTTCCCAACCACTCTCTTCAACACTAGCATATTCAACTTGCTCACAGTCATCTGTTTCTCTATTTCAACACTGGTTTGTTGAGTTTGTGCACCAGACACTCTGTTCTTCAAATCACCTGATATGCTGGCCACTCTGCTATGTTTGGATTTAAAGGCGACTTCTCCACTGAGCTTCTTATAGCACTGAGACGATCACTCAATCCATCTCTCTCCTGAAACGTCCCTCCTCAACTTCAACCTCTGAAATCTTAGCTCTTCAGTTCAGCTGTTCTTGGTCATGTTGTAATTGTAACTGTTTTTGTTTGAGCTCCAGACTGCCTTTAAGGACCTGTGCACATGCCATCAATGCTGCTTTTGTAGCCTTGGCCTTCAACCACGCACTGGATGCGGTTGTTGAAGAGGACTTCTTTGTATTCCGAGTTGTCTGACTGATACTATCGTCTTCTAACCGACCACCAGAGAGACACTCATGCAGTGATCTGCTAATTTCAACACTTGACTACAACAGTTTCCAGCCTCGACATAATACAATTCTGCACTGGGAACCTCTTCTGGTAAACCAGCCTTTTCCAACCACTGAATGAATTTAACATTAAAGTTATAAACTTTAAGAGCTGTTCTCACCTGCTCCAACCTTTTCTGGACGCGATCAACACACGCTCCATTGTCCAACAAAGATTTTAGCTCATCTTGCGTCCTTGTCAGATTTGGTGCATAGCCGCCACGTTGCTTTCTCAAAACCGCCATTTGCTCACAATTGACAGCATGTATATCCAAAGTTACATTGTTCCGTGGAGGCCGACTACTGACACAGAGATTCTCCTCAGACAGGCTCCTTCATTTGCTGATTCCACAGTACATTTTGCTAGCAGAACTCAAACTAAGCATGATCAATAGCCAGACCACAAACGTCAATGACAGACTCGGTTTTCAAACTCCAAACATGCAAAATGTAATCCAATCCAACACAATAGACTGCAAACCTCAACCAGTGAGCTTCTGCATGACAGCAATCAGGACTTGAATCCAGATTTTCCATAAATTATCTGTATGTTCCATGTTCAACAAAACCACAAACAAATTTGTACACTGAAGATGTTTATTCCTATCTGTTACTCGTCCTTACTTCATGTCGTGTCATCAAGGAGGTAAAAGCGGACTATCAAAGAACAAACTTTCCGCCTACACACAAACAATGCACAAACGGCAAAATCATGTGTCCCGCACAAGGGGGGTACACTGGGGCACGACACAGCAAACTGTCCCTAACATGGCTTAATAATTAAACTGGAGCAATGTGTAGATTTGCAGAGTTGGATTATTTGGTCGAAGAAGTTTATTGCTACTCAGTTTCATGCTCCTTGCAAAGCAATCATCAGGCAACAACCAGTGGAATAACATGGCCAGCGTTTTACAGTGGTTCAACAGCTTAGAGAATAAAGAGAAGCTCTTGTTCATGTTTCAATGTATGTGAATTTTGCCCTTCAATCAATGAGAAGTTGCTTTCAAAGGCCCTTGACTTCACTAGCAAGTACTGACGTCAGTAGAGATGAGCGTGACATCATCTTACATACAAAGTGCTCGCTCTTTATTTAATTTTAGAATGTCCCCATATTAGTAAGGGAGATTTCTCCCTGGCTAGGCGGTCTTTCGACATTTAAATAAAGTTGATTGAATTGCTCTTGTTCAGCAATAATTCTACATGGGAGAAAAAATTTTTTGAACAATCTTTTCAATGTCACCATGGGTTCTTTTGATGGCACTGAAATGTGCAAATTGGTTGGCTGCTACCTGCTATCCCTTCTCACTGACAAGTATGGCCAAAGCATCAGTCTCTATCGCCACGATGGCCTAGTGGCTTTTAACAAAACACCTCAAGAAATTGAGAAGATCAAAATAGAACAATGCAAGATATTCCATGAAAATGGCTTAAAGATAACAATAGAAGGAAACAAAACCATTGTAAATTTTCTAGACATCATGGTTGACCTGCAGAGCGGAAAAAAACGCTATCCATACACAAAGGAAGGTAACGTCCCATTGTACTTGCACAAGAAATCCAATCATCCACCATCTATCGTGAAAAACATTCCAGATTCCACCAACAAATGGCTATCAGAAATATCATCATACCTACAATGCTTTGACAATGCCAAAACTGTGTTCCAAAACCTTGTGGTCTATCTCCCCCATGGCTATATCAATCAGCATAGCTACAGGCATTTTTTGGTCCCATAGCAGTGCCATGAATCTGAAGGTCAAATTTCTCAATGAAAACCAAGTGATTGCTTTTAAGTCAAATCTCTACAGCTTCCAGAATGCAATCGCTGGATGGTAGCAATTGCTCTTTAGTATCAAGTGCTCTACTGACTGCTCCTAATCCCAATTCTTAATCGATATTAGGAAACATAGAAAGTACATCCCAAGAAATTAGGAGGGTGCCCTCAGGAAATGGACCTTGTTCATTAAGTTTTCGTATCCTGTTGAGCAGGTCAGTGATGTCCTTAATGAAAGATGGTTTTCTTGCTAATTGTTGTAAATAGAATTCAGTGAAGGCTGATAGGTTTCCAAAAGCCATTGCACAACAGGAAGTAATAAGTCCAAGGGGGTTGTCTTTCTTACGCATTTACGAGGATTGAGGTAGTCTTTCCGAACATTAGATAAAGTTCAAGCTCAGGGAATTCAGAAATTGGAAGTCTCCAGCCTTTTTTACCTGGTGTTGGTGGTAGGTGATTCTGGCTTTGTTTGTTGGAAGCTAGCTCCTTGGGATCCTTTTCCTTGAAGAACACGACAGTTCTAAGCATCATGAACTCCTGCTAATTGATTTCCCTGGTGCTGGAGAAAAGGAAGGTCCTTTATGTAGCAGCTTGGTCTGGTCGTCACTTAGAATGTGTTCAGAGAGGTTAACCGGATTCAGGTGTTGAAGATCGTTGAGTTGATTGTTCGATTTCTCCACCTTGAAATTGTTATGAACCAGCTGGGCCCAGTTTGATGACGAAGGTGCCAGCTGCCTTAGAAGACATTCCTCTTTGGATCTCGCAGTGTAGCTTGGCTACCAAGTTGTACTGCTGAACTTGAAGCTGATTCGTGCAGTTGTCCATGTGTAGTTGCAAGGATTGGGACAGCCACAGGATGGCTCCTTGCCGGACTTCCAGGGCTGCTTTCTTTAACTCGGACAAAACTTGAGTGTCCTGAAGTGTGTGTACTGCAGATGCTGGGCAGGTCTGAAGTTTGCTAGAAGGCGAACGATGTCACTATCTGACAGTTGGCACTTCTGAGCATTTGGGAGAATCTCAAAGCCGGACTTGTCTTGATAGCGCTTCGGGACAATGAAGACAATGTCTGCACTGTTCAGGGTGAGGCTCACAAGATCTCCACAGCTGATTTTGTTATCACGGTGAACAATCTTTGCAAACTGAAGGGCTATGGCTGACTGAACACTACAGACGCTGATATGGGTGTTGGTGGTGTTGCTGCTGCACTGCTAGTGGCGAAGCTGCTGTTTTTCTCCTCTTGACGGTATCAGGTGAGGGTTCTAGTGGTGGTAGTACATTGCAGAAAGAAGCAATGAGTTCTTCCTTTTTGTACTCCACTGTAAGGAGTTCCAGGAAAGGATCTACCACCACTACCAACTGCAGGCTCCATGAAATACTTATGAAAAACCCATGAATCTTTTTTCAGGGCCAGGAATATTGCATTTCCCAATTTTCATGGCCTCAATGAAAACCATTAATTTTTCATGAAAATTATTTCATTGCTCATGAAAACTTTTTTAGGGCCATGAAAAGTTGGTGATGATCCAAAACTGAAAGTAATGGGTCATGAAAATCTGTTTTCATGGCATGAAAATTCACGAATAACCAAAGTTAAATTTAGTGGGTCATGAAACATGAATCATAGATTTTTATGGCCCATGAAATTGCCATGGAAGTTGGAAACTGACCAGACCTGAATTTCATGGGTCATGAAAATATGTTTTCATGGCCATGAAAAGTACATGAATATGAGCCCAAATAATATTTAACAGGTCATAAAATAAACACCAATAGATTTCATCTGTTAAATCAGGATTTGAAATTGATAGCATATACAAAGACCTCATAAGAATAACTCC
>JAHPZR010006981.1:40000-47517 GCA_019787425.1 Platygyra sinensis | reverse complement strand
TGTGCTAGCTAGTAGCAATATTAGAACCTTTCTTGCAATTGAAGTTAATTTTTTTAACTTAAAAACATCTTTTCTGGAAGTGGTTACCCTGTGGTGCATGCTCGAAATATAAAAATACTTAATCTAAGCATGTTCTGCCACTCGAATTTATTTAGAACTTTTAGTATGTTAGTAAGTTAACCACTTTTTATCATTTGGCGATGACAGAAATTATGTTGCAATTTGTTGGACTAAGGAAACATCTTTTCTGAAAGTGGGTATCCTGTGGCACATGCCCGAAATATTACAAGGCTTAATCATAGTTAATATAGGGGACTGGTTATGAAGCCTGGCAAACATCAAAGGGGTAAACAAAGATGGCGAGATTTATGTTGGAAGGCCCACGACAGTGCACAATCTTTTGTTTTGCCCTCATACACTATGCATGAATTATGTAACCAACACGTTTCTACTGGTTAGTTTCTCAGAACGGAGTAAACAACTATTGTATTTTGTGCACCGTCAAAGCCAAAAAAGCGAACAAAAACCTAAAACAAAGAACTTTGTCGAGTTTCATAACCATTCCCCTCTATTAACTATGGCTTAATCTAAGCATGTTCCACCACACGAATTTTGGGGAACTTTTAGTACTTTGGTGAGTGACCACTATCTATCATTTGGCAGTGACAGAAATTCTGTTGCAATTACTTTGACTTTAAACCACAGGATGACTGGACTATTGTAAGAGCTGCGAGGTGACCGGATTTAGTACTCTCCAAGCATCAACAAGATCGAGATTTTCGCATATCTCATTAACGGCCTTTTGAGCGTTATGATGCCTTTTGGCAAGGCCACCCATTTTGTCTTTTGTTACATCAAGAACAAGGTTAAAATCGCCGCCAATTAGGATTTCGTCTCCTTCGAAATCTTGAAGGTGGTCAAAGATAGATTTAAAGAAAGCAGGATCGTCTTCATTTGGCGCGTATACATTTGCTAAACTTATGCATTTTCCATTTGCCTTAAAGTCCCATATAACGGCCTGATTTGTCGATATAGGTTTTCATAATTTGAAGGTTGAAGTTTTTGTTAAAAAGAATACTTACTCCAGCTTTATTGCTGGAGAAAGAGCTGAAGAGGCTTTTGTAGCCCCATTCAGAGGCCCATAGGTGTGAGGTTTCTTCTGAGCTATGTGCTTCTTGTAACATGTAAATAGAATAATTTTTGGATCTCAGCCAATTGAAAGTTTGCCTTCTTTTGTTGCTATTCCCATTTCCCTGTACATTGAGAGAAGCCACCGTGATTGTATTGCTATCCATTTTTAATTAAGTAGGTGGATGACACAATGGTCCTCTGCTTTGCTTGATTGTTAAACAATATAAATTTTGTGGTGAAACTAGGGTAATTTGCATAGAATTCAAGAACATTGATTTTAGATTGTTTAGCGAAAAAATAGTACTTAGTATAAAAAAAAGTACCCAGAGATATTTTTAATGGATTAACAAGTAAATCGAGGCATGGAGTTGACGTAAAGGTATGGCAAGCGAATTAATTTGGTGCAAAGCAAAAAATAAAATAAAAACATAAAAAGGTGCATTAAATCAAACATATTATGAGTAGCTAAAAACAAAAACATTCACACAAAATATACACAGAAAAGAGAGAAAGAGAAATAAATATATAAAATTCCCCAAACAGGCTGGATTTTGAGCAATCAGCGAGCACACAATGTATGAGTCTTAGTAACCGCTGTAGGAAGGCAAAGCTGCCTGCCCTGTGAAAGTTAATCAAATGGAAAACAACTAAAGCCTACTGAGAGTTAGTCATCTGTTTCTTCTACTTCTTCTGCAACCTCCAAACATTTGCCCTGGGGCCAGAATTTGCCATTAATGAACAGTTTATCTGGTTGACTTCTGCTAAAGGACACTTTTTGACCGTTGCGCCGAGCTTTCTTTAGTGTTGGCATCTGTTCCCTTCTATGTTTAATGATTTCTTGAGGGAGATTGTGGAACATTTGATATCCAGAGCCCTTGAGATGTCTTCCTAAGGCGAAAATCTCTTCAACATTTTTGTAGCGGAGGAATCTGGCGATTATCGGCCGCGGACCAAGGACATTGCGACCTCGATTGATATGATGGACTTGTTAAATTTCAACAGAACGTGCATCGTGATAACCAAGCTCTGGTTCCATAAATTCCCATTAGATGTCTTCTGTATTTTCGCCCACCTCTTCTGGAATAGAGAAGAATTTGACATTTTCTCGTCTTGAATAGGATTCCAAATAAAGATTTTTTGACAAAAGCTCGTCTGTTTGTTCCTGTAGATTATTTTCCTTCTCCATTAATTTTGTTTTTTGAGACTGTCAAGCTGTACCCTGGGTGCCAGAGGTTTTTCTTGCGCGGTTTCCGGTGTCGGTCATGTCTCTATTGTGACCCGCGCGAAAAACCTCTGGACCAGAGCGCGATTTCTTTGAGGGCGCCGAGCCAATGACAAGGCAGTTTAAATCTAAAAAGTCCAGAATCTGGACTAGAAAGCTGATTGGCTCCTAATGACCTCCCAAGAGTTTTCTAATCTAAAAGACACGGTGATTGGCTTCTAAGAATAGAAGAAGCGTGTGAAATATTTGTTGCTTGGAATTGGAGGACATTTGTTAGTGGGCTGAAAGATTTGTAAGTGATCAAGATAGGGAAACATCCATAACAAAAGTTCTTGAAACGTTCGACGGTATGCAGAGCAAAATGGATGGAATTGCCGGCGAATTTTATACGCAGCAATGATGTGTAGGCGGTTTTACCGACGGGATTCGGGAAATCACTACTATTTTAATTAGTGCAAAATGGAATTGACTAGCCTACACGACTTCTACGGTTCGTGACCTTTGTATATTTGCCCTGTATAGGTCACTAGACCTTTTTGTCGCTTCAATCGTGTTTATGAAGGGCACTTCATGTTGTGTTATTCGGAGGAATTTTACGCAGAATTTTAAGCCGCTATCTGCATGTCGCTTCGTTGAGTGTGACACCTCTGTGATTTGCCATGTGTTAGTGTTTTGTTTTGGCTCATTTCCACTGCAAGTTTCTTGCAGCTATCTGATCGAGCTTATGTTCCTCGAGCTCGATGTATGGGTTTATTCTTCCTTTGATCGTTCTGGTACCACAGGATTAAAATATAGCTCTTTACGCGCAAGTCTGTTGACTGCGAGCTTGAACAATGTTTTGAACGTGCATGTTCACCATTTGTAGCTTCTCCTTTCCAACGAATAATATTTTTTTCGTTATATTCTTTTAAATTTGCCACTTCCTTGACAGTCGCCTCGAATTTTTCGATCCGTCGGTAGCACTTATTTTACAAAGAATATGCGGCCCGACGGACAGATTGTCGTCCTCGACAGTCAAAAGTGTCGAGATTCTTTCGCAAATATTCAGTTTTTTAGCATTTTCCGATAAAAGGCTGTAATATCCACCATTACACATAACATTCGCGTCACATAAACGGCACGACAGCGAAGCCTTCGAATCAGGAAACTTTTTTCACCGGAGTAGTTTTAATTCCTGGGAAAGCCATGAAACCAAACCAAACGTTATGTAATACTCGCAATCCACATGTCATCTGTCATTCTTCACCTGAAAGTCCACGTGTTCACAGTGGGTGATCCTCGCTGTGATTGGTTTAAATATAATCCGATAAAGTTGATCAAAGTTCAACGAGCACGGTGAATTGAGCTGCTCTGAGCCAGAGGTTTTTCTCGCGGCTTTGCCGCTCGTGCCAACGGCCTTCGGCCTCCACTTCCATCCGCCGCGCGAGAAAAACCTCTGGTACCCAGGGTAGTCAAGCTGTGTCTACAGGCCTTTGATTTTCTCACCATTTGAGCTGCATTTTTCTTTAACATCTTTTATGTTTTTCTTGGCCACTATCTCGAATTCTTCCAACTTTGCCATCCGTGCTTTAAGATTCGCAAGGTTAGATTCAATATTTCTCACTGAGTTCTTGATAATGTCGAGTTTGTCAAGCCTTGTAAGAATGGAGTTTAGTTGCTCGGAAATTTCTCCAATCTTCTCTAGAGCTTCCATGACTATGTTGTTGTTAGTCTCTTCCACATGCATGTCGTTGTCGTCAAAGCTTGTTCCCACTTCTCTAAGCGTTTTAAGTTCTGGGGAGGTGGATTTTTCTTCACCAGAACTTGATGATGATCTTATTCTCCTTTTTCAGTCATTTGTTGTTAATATTGGGCTTTTATTATTCAACAAATTGTAACACTATCCAAATATGGTCATGATGCTCTCGATATCTGTCATCCGTAGGTAACAGATATCCGGCGATATACATAGCTTCGTACGTGGGAAGAAAAAGTGAAGTGAACAAATGTCGACAGAAAGGTTTAAAAATGTTACGAGCTTGGAAATCAATTTTGTTACCAATTTGTTGAATAATAAAACAATTATCCTGCTCAGTCTTGCGGAATATCGTCTGATTTTAGCCGACGAGGCCTACGGCCTCGTCGCTAAGTATCAGACGATATTCCGCGCGATTTCGCAGGATAATTGTTAAATATATGCCGGACGGCTTACCGTGAGTTCTTCACAGCGCCATTGCTTGACCCAGACTCAATCTGTATGCAATATATGCATAATAGCAGACATGAAAAAATTACTTGATTCTGATTGGCTGAGAGCAGTGCAGCTCAAGTGTAACACCAGTCCAAATTACCCATTGTAATTCTGGATTATGTTTTGCAGAAAGACAATGAGAAGTTTTTTGGGCCTATGATATCATCAATTTTGTACGGAAACTTTGAAAATAGTTTTCTCCAATGCGAAAAAAAATGACTTCAAGAAACATTTCCAGCAATTCAAGTTTCCGCGCGAATTTTTTAATGTTTGTATTTTTAATAAGTAATCATGTGGTTTTTCTCGTTCAATTTGAAATTAATTTGCCCTTGTGCATTTTTCAAAAAGCTGAAATTGCACTCGCTGAAGCGGCTTGTGCAATTTCAGTTTTTTAAAAAACTCACTCGCGCAAATTGATCTCAAAACCGTATGATTACCTACACTGTATACTAAGACCACAAAGTTGTTGATATTATAAATTTAATGCTCATAATTTAAGTGTGTGTTTCCTTCATTGCCTTAAAGTAAATTACAAAACATTTTTTCTGACAAAACTGTATAAGTTACATGTATATAGGTAGCACACTAAGTCTTTGTCTTATTGATTATTATATAATTTACATTTTTCTGCTGTTTGCAAATCAGATTATGACTCAACTTTGGTTGCTGAGAGGCCTTTACTAACACAAGTTTATAACATTATTCAACAAGCCGGACCTCGTGGATTTACCTTATCAGTAAGTTTTGTTGTTTATTTCAAAGGGAAGTACTGTGAAAGTTTTAGTCTACAGACACAGAGGTTATTAATTTCAGAGTAAAAAATAAAAGCATCGCAGAGTAAGCTTCCTGTGGGTAAGTCTCTTCTTTAATTTAGATTGTAGGTGTTTAGCAAGAAACAAACATTGACTGAATCTTAGATGTGAAACATTTTTGTATAATTATTATCATGAATCCTGGCTGCAACATTAGTACTTTTCATGTAAAACAGTCCTCTTTGCATTTTCCTTAATGTACGCATAGACAGTTGCTTAAATTAGCACCAAAATTAATTTCCCTTTGGAGCCCCAAAAAATAAATTTTTCAAGTTCATAGAAGTACATGTACATCAGTCTAATGATCGCTTTGTACGTGAAACTCGAGTAACTGTGTTACAATTTCTATCTTGAATTAGTTAGGGGAAATCTTGGCCCCAATTTTGTTATCCTGAGTAAACATTACCTTTTTTGTATTGATATATTGTATTGTAAAATTTTAACTTTTTATGTGGTAATAAAGCTTGTTGTTGTCATAATGGTATCTTTCAAATGCTTTTGTGAATCATCTCTGAAAAGAAAATCCATAAAATAATGCCCATTGGAAGGAACACAGTGCTGAGTATTCCTTACCAATAGCTCTTTTCAAAAGCAGACATTACTGCAGGTTTATTCCATAGTAAGCATGGGTGAGGAGGGACAAGTCCTGAAATTGTTCTACATCAAGTGATTTCACCTGTATGAGACACCAAATACCCAGGTTTACCTTTGTGGGCCTGACTGTCTCTCAATTTGTTGGTCTTTCCTGTCTCTTAAAACAAAGTTTGAGGTTCTTCTCGCTAATTTTGCAGCAAGACATTTTTTCTACAAGCTTAGCAAGTTTTTCACTTTTGAGGCTTTCCCCTATGGTATCATCAGAATCGCACTCTTTCACAAGTTCAGAGAGAGAACCATCGTCTTCACAACTTTAAGTGGTATCAAGCTTGTCACTTTTGCTGTTTAGCACAGAGCCATACAACATTTTAGTCAGTAGACTACTCAGAGGCACTTATGGGGCTTCCCACCTTGCCATCTTGGACTTTGCTCTTTTGGTGGGAATGGCATCTGGAGGCAAACTTCCTGACCTTTATTTTCCCTTGCCATTTTCCTTTTTCCCTCCAAGAGGCAAATTAACGAGTTCTGGCAAGCTTTTGGTTAAGCCTGGTAGAGGATTGGTAAGAATGTCCTCTGAACAACCGCCTGTTTGATGCTCATTTTGTTGTGAATGACATGGGATAGTGACCCTTTCTTTGGGAATAGTTGCATTCTTCTGGAGATGAATTTTTCTCGTCATCTTTGTCATGAGAGTCAAGAAGCTCTGTTTGGGAGGTGATGTGGAGTTTAATGTGTTATTTAGAGTAGATCGGGCGTTTCACTCGATGGAAATGACTGTAATGTTGCAAAACAAGCTCCTTTTACAGTGAACATCACGTCCCTTTCGCAACTGGCAATGTTTTTTCGCAACCTTTTCTTATCTATGTGGCAGAAATTTTTTGGTCGTGCGTCAACTTTCTGATATAAATAAAGTTATCCATCTTACTCAACACACTGTTCAATTTGTGTGCTTTGATATCGATCGCTTCCTCTGTTAGCCATAATGGTGTATTGCTTTGCTGTTGGATGTTCGAATGATTCTCGATTTGTCAGTAAGGGACTAGGAATACGTTTCCACCGTTTTCCCACAGAAGTCTCTCTCTTAAAAGAGTGGCTAGCAAAAATATCCCGTGTTGACCTTGCGGTTACCAAAGGTACTCGATTATGTTCCGTTCACTTCAAGCTACACTGCTTTCAATCGTGATCTAAGAGCAGAACTACTTGGCTCAAAGGAAAAAGCGTTAAAGCCGGATGCTGTCCCAACAATAATATTTTTGACCATCGACCAAGAAAGAAGTCTTGATTATTGACTGAACAGCGTGTTCAAGAAAAGTAAAAAAAGAGGTAAGAATAAAAATTTTAGCTACATGCAACCAGATGCTTTTAATAAGGAAGGAAAACTCATGCAACTGCTGTACACTAAAAATGGTCATGGAACTGTTGTTTTGGTTTGCAGTATATTGCTTCTGTCACTACAACCCACCATGTTTCTTGCGTGGATATTGTGGGACCCAGTATTGAATGTAGGTCAGCAGTTAACGCTTCCATA
>JAHPZR010006981.1:12500-35000 GCA_019787425.1 Platygyra sinensis | reverse complement strand
TGAACGCGATAAAAGTCTAGTCAAGGATCTGTATTGTGATTCAATGGCTGTATATGATTACGATTTAGGAAAATACTGCAGACGAAGCCGCAGAAGATGCTACCACAAGGCAGCAAAAAATAAATATGTGCCGCAAGATAGGAGAAAACCAAAAGATGAAATAAATCAATGGGTCGCAAACAATCGAGAGACCTGTTTGTTTTGTGCAGATCCACTGCTTGTTCCAAACTTTAAAGACTCGGTGAAAGATCATGACCACATGACTGGAAGATATCGTGGCACCGCTCACAATGAATGCAACTTAAAGCTGAAACTTAATGCGGAATACCGGTATTCTTCCACAACCTGAAAGGTTACGATGGGCACTTGCTGATGCAAGCAATGGCGAGGGTGCAGGGAGAAATTATATGCATCCCAATGAACACAGAAAAATACATCTCGTTTTCACTGGGAAATCTGAGATTTGTTGACAGTGTGAATTTTCTGCTGAGCAGCCTTGACAAGCTGGTGAAGGGGAGTGAGGAGTTCCCAATCATGCATAGGACAGTAGCTGAAGAAAACAAGTGGCGACTGCTGCTGAAGAAGGGCATCTACCCATACCAGTACATGGACTCGTTTGCAAGGTTTGGCGAGAATCAGCTACCGCCAAAAAATGAGTTTTATTCAAGTCTGTGCGGCAAAGGCATCAAGGATGAAGAGTATGCGCACGCGCAAGAGGTCTGGACGACATTTGGATGCCAAAATCTTGGAGATTACCATGACTTGTATGTGACTACAGACGTGTTGCTGCTGGCGGACGTGTTTGAGAATTTTAGAAAAGTTTGCCAGGAGAAATACGGGCTAGACCCTGGGCATTACTGCAGTGCGCCAGGTTTAAGTTGGGACCCGCTACTGAAGAAGACAGGCGTCAAACTTGAGCTGTTGACAGACATGGACATGCACCTGTTCATTGAGAGGGGAACGAGGGGAGGCATATCGATGGTGAGCAAGAGGTACGTGAAGGTGGTCGAAGAATATAAACCAGCTGAACCGACAAACTACATCACCTATCTGGGCGCGAACAACCTGTACGGATGGGCAATGAGCCTGCCTTTGCCGAAGAGAGGCTTTCACTGGAAGCGCCTAATGCCCACAGAAGAACAGGTAATGAAGATGAAGTGGAATTCAAAGAAAGGCTGGATACTGGAGGTGGACCTGGAGTACCCCAAAGAGCTGCAGGATGCGCACAATGACTACCTGTTAGGGCCAGAAAAGAAGTCGATAAAACTGGAGCAGATGTCTGGATACCAGCGGCGGCTTTTGGCAGACCTAGATTTGACCATGCGGAATACGGTTAAGCTGGTGCTGACACTAGAGGACAAAGAGAAGTATGTCGTCCATTACAAGAACCTGCAGGTTTTACCTCAGTCAGGGAATGCGACTGAAGAAGGTGCACAGAGTGATAGAGTTTGATCAAGAGCCCCGGATGGAACCATACATTAGGATGAACACAGAGTTTTGCAAGCAAACAAAAAGCGATTTTGAAACAGGCTTCTACAAGCTGATGAACAACTCGGTGTTTGGCAAAATGATGGAAAACCTGAGGAACCCCACAGACGTGAAGATAGTGAGGGATTGGAAAATGGACAAGATCCGCAAGCTGCTGTCTAGCCCCTCTTTTGACAGGTTTACCTTCTTTGGTAACGACATGGCAGGCATCCACATGCGCAAGACCAGGCTGGAGCTGAACAAGCCCGTGTACACAGGCATGACTATTCTCGAGAACAGCAAGATCTTGATGTACGACTTCTACAACTTCTTGAAAGCCAGATTCGGGCCAAAGTGCGAGCTGATCTACACAGACACAGACAGCCTGATCTTAGACATTCAGACGGACAACATATACAAAGACATGAAGGAAGACTTATGGCTGTATGACAGGAGCAACTACCCAAAAGACTATCCACTTTATGATGACAAAAACAAAAAGGTTCTGGGAAAGATAAAAGACAAGTGCAGAGGTATAGCGATAGAGGAAGTCGTGGTGGTGAGGCCGAAGATGTACTCGATCAAGAAAGCAGACAAAAAAAATTAAGAAAGGCGAAGGGGGTGAAAAAAAAATGTGATCGAAAAGGAGATAAAACACGAGCACTACAAAGAAGCGCTCATTGAGAGGAAACAATATATGCACAAAATGAAAATCTTGAGGAGTGAGGGCCGTGAAATGTATGGAATGTGCATGAGCAAGATCTCTATCTCCATTTGATACAAAGCGATGGATAGCAGATGATGGAGTCAACACACTGGCATATGGGCACAGAGGGGCGGAAGCTGGGTATTAGGTGGCACAACCAACAGATCTTCACGAACGAAGCCGCGCTTGGGCCCGTCAGACAAATAATAGACAACTGGCTCATTAGGTTTAGTAACTTTAGTAACTGGTGGACTTTCAAGGACCAGATAGGGTCAGTGGCCCTTTTTGTCCTGCCTTCAAGTTTGCCAGGCTGATACAAATATCTCACATTGGCAAGAGGCGGGAGTTTTTTTTTCGTTCAATCCAATAGGCCTGGAATATTTTGTTGACGGTTTTGAGTCTACTGCCTTCTCTTTGATTGCAACAGCAGGCTTCTTACCAATGAGACTGGTCAATTCATTGTTCAAGGCACTGACAATTTTGGGAAGCCTTTTGACCCACGCAGTTCACCGCTGGCCCTCAGGCAGGAGCATTTCCACGGCATACTGTTGGTGAAACAGGCGTTCTGCAAGCGTGCAGTTGAAACGCTCGACAATGGCCTGATTTCTGTGAATTTCAGTGCGACCACGGCAAATGTATTGTGGTTTTCCATTTCTTTGGTCATGCTGCCCATGAACTTGCGGCCATGATCAACCTGCAGCATATGAGGCGAAGTCGAAGCACTACGCCTGTAAATCGAAAGGAAGGCTTTCGCAACCTTGGCAAAGTCTTTCGAGGTCAAAGGCTCCACTTCTTTGTAACGACTGGCCACGTCAACAACAGTCAGTGCATAAATTATTTGTAAATCTTTCTTCCACGAGGAAGCTGGTCATAGGGCAGAAAAAGAAGGGCTGCTTGGTGGACCGAGTTGGGCGTCGCCACATCAAATTTCAGGCGAGGAACGTATCGCGGTGCGGGAAAATAGATCTGCCAGAGAGCCTGCATGATGAGCCACTGCTTCGCAGCATCTTCAGGCACTTTTGCAGCTTCTGCTAATTTTTTGATGGCAGAGGTGCCTTTCCAGTAGCCTTGGGGGCTGTAGTAGATTTTGTGAGCTTGGCATCCATTTATTTATGCAGCAAAAAAGTTTTAAAGGAAACGAAAAGCCGCGTATCCAAGCGTGAGTGCGCCACCACCGACAAAAAGAAGCTCACCCTGTTTCTGCAGCTCGCTTGGCTGATACATGTCCAAGAACTTCAGCTCTTTGGGCATTGTGAATTTATAGTCGGGGTGCGCCTGATTGTAGAGCTTGAATGCGTAATCGGTATTCATGAAGTTCTGATTCGCCTGTTCTTTGATTTCTCTGTTGGTTTTAATCCAGTCAATGAGCTGCATACACTCGCGCGTGTATTTTGCCATTGTCGCCTGATATGCTTCCAGGGCTTTGTCATGCCGTATTTTCTCGTCTAAGGCAGCCTGACCATCGTCACCAGACAAGTATTTCGCAAGATAGTTTCCACCAGTGAAAGCCACGGCATTAAGAAGTGTGCCCCCAATCATTGACACAACGCTGGCCATTTTATAGGCAAGATTATTTTTCAAGCAGAATCAGGAATGAACTTCTGGTCCTGGAGATACTGTTTCAGTGCGATGCTGCCAGCCAGGACAGCAGTGAATGTGGCGTAGTTCATGACATTGGAGCTGGGGTCGGATGTGAAGTTTTCTTTCACGACCTTTTTCACAATCCAGCCAATGCCAGCAGCCAAGCCGGTCAGAGTTGCTACATCCATGATTGTTTTCATGAGCTTGTTCTCAGTCATGTTGATGTATTTTTTTTGAAATATTTTTTCAATGGATAGATCTAATCAAGTTGATGTTCATTTTCAAGAAGCTTTTCCTCTAGTTCGAGTCCTTTCATGAAGATCTTTAATCAATTTTTTATTTTTATGCATGTATTCATCATTATATTTGACATCATTTTTAATGGTTTGAATGACATCTTTCAACAAAATGATGGCTGAGATTGAAACACCAATTTTTGTGAAGACACAAATGAAGTTTACAAAACTGCTGTCGGACATGTTAATATATTTTTGATACATTTTTTAATTGTCTTTTTCCAATTTGTCAAGGCAAGTCTCACATAAAAACCTTCTGTATTTTATTTCTTCCCCGTAATCAATGAAATCTCCTTGGCATCGTTCACACATGACAATTTGTTTTGAGAAGTATTCAAGTTTTTTCTTCTGGCGAAGTAGAAATGATATACCAGGCCATTTTGAAAGCCTTCACTGTGAAGTTAACCCAGACCAAACCTATTCCACTGACGGCAGCAGTTTTGATGAAAGCTTGAAGGATGTCAACTTTCGGTGTTATTTATTATTTGAAAAAGAAAGTTTAATTCATTTTTTAATCCATCTGGGAGATGCTTTTTTTTCTTTTAGGGGCGCTATCAACAGGCGATGGTGGGGGAGCCAGAGGCGATGGTAGGGGCGCCTGAGGCGGGGGATTCTGAGGCTGCTTTTTGGAGAAAAAGCTTTTGATCTCTTCTTGTTTGTAGTAGATCCCCACTAATGAAACCAAAATGCTCATGCAACTCAGCCATTGTGTTGTTGTTAGAACGTTTTTGGTGCTTTCACTTTCAACAGGAGTGTCAGCCACTGGAGGTGCAGCTTCTTTGAGCTTATTTTTTGTAATGATGATCTGAGCCTCAGCTAAAGCCTTTTCCTTCTCCTCACGAGCCTTTTTTGTTTTCGCAGCAATAGCTTTTCCGGCAGCCACCCGTTTTGTTTTTTTTTTGTCTTGTGGTTGGGGGGGTTGAAGTCACTTTTTGAGGCATGTCAACAGGTGGTTGAGTCTCTGAATCTGCCATGACATATATGTTACTGAATAAATTTTATTCAGTTGGGGAATTAACCAGCAATGTTCAGTAATTATTCAGCTGTTGCTGAGGATTGCTTAGCAGTTGGTTCTTCATCTACCCCAGCAAGTGGTTAGCTGTCCGCATCACGAGAAGGGTGGTGTGGCTCTTCAGCGTTCAAATCGACATGTTTTGCAGTAATCATAAACGCATTGGCAAATGCGAGCAGACGACCGCATCTCAGCGCAATCCCACCAGACAGTTCAGACAGCTCCTTTGTGATGATGTAATCATTTTTCAGCTCATTCTGTAGAGCGTCAACATCTTTTAGCCGAACCACCATGCTTAGCGCTTTTGTAGTCAACGACAGAAAGCTTTCAATCAAAGTTTTGGTTGTCTTGGCACCAACGTATGTCTCATATCTTTTGTTGTGCTTTATTACGTCTTTGTCTTTCATCCGCTTCACCTGATCGTGTGTGAGATTCACGCTGATTGCTTCTTTGCATTTGCCTGTGGAAACCAGAATCACAAGCTGCTCACAGAGAGCTGGAATATCAGGACCGCAGCAGGCGAACTTGTGGGCTCAACTTCCAGCAGGTTCATGACTTCAGCCATCACTGTGTTGTTTTCTTCAGCCATTATATTTTTTCAGTTTTTCTTTCAATTGGCCAAAAAAATTTTTCTTTGTTAAATTTTTGCTCTTTTTTTGTTTTTCACAGCACAAATTCAACTCGTTTCCTAAATGTCTGCATTCATCTTTCCTTCATTTTGTGAATTTGAACACGGGATGTTCATAACCCCTTTCGGAAGTTTGTGTCCCTTCATATTTTATGAAGTTTGTTTCTGATAGGCGATTCTTCAGATCCCAATACAAAAACTCAGGCGCATAGTACATCTTCACACCTTCTTTTGATTCAAGAGTGATCACGCTTATCGGCCTGCCGTAATCGTTTGTCCCGCAATATTCATTGTTGTGATACTTGTAGATCCCCGGACGCATTTCTCGCCAGCTCAAGATTTTTTCTGCCTTTTTGAATTGCAGCTGTTCCTCCATGTTGCCCTAGTGCTGCTTTTGTTCAGTAAAGAAAAGGTCACGAAGTGGAAAAGTGAGGTAGTTTAACTCGCGCTCTGTCATCCTTGCAATCATCTGCTTCATTTCGTCATGAGAAAGATCGCCTGCGTAGCCTGCGTATACTTTGAAGATGTCCTTCGTGATCTTGTCCGTTGGCTTGTAAAACATAACGATCAATGTGTCATGAGAAAGCTCGCCTGTGCATTTCTTTAATTCCCAATACGAAGAAGCAGGTCCATAATATATCATCTTCACACCTTCTTTTGTTTCAAATGTGATCATACTTATCGGCTTGCCGTAATCGTTTGTCACGAGATGTTCAATGTTGACATACTTGTAGACACCTGGTTTCATCACTCACCAGCTTAAGATTTTTTAAGCCTCTTCAAATTGCAACTGTTGTTCCATGTTAACTTAGTGTTACTTTTCTTTAATAGAAAAAGGGCGGTGCAGCAAAAAAATAAGGTCTGCAAACTTACGCTCTTTCCAGCCTTGCAATCATCTGCTTGACTTCATCATGAGAAAGCTCGCCCACGTATTCTTCAAAGATTGCCTTTGTGGTCTTGGCCTGAGGGCGTGTAAAACAGCACGATAGCTGCCACATTCTCTCAAAAAGGCTTCGCGATGCTGGAGAGCTGCTGTGTCAGCACCCACACACTAATGCTGGCATGGCGAGCCGAAAAGCTGAGCTTCACCAGCTCTCCGGTACGTCCTTTCATGTCTTTTTGAGGCGGCACAGTCATCAAGGACGATGAGAGCGTTGGTGCCTTCAAAATAAAAACTGGCAATTTTTAGCCAGTTTTCAACATGGTGATGCTTGCAGATTATGACATATAGCTGGGGGTCTATCTCAGCGAAGTGGTCCAGCATTCTGTTATTGACAAAGGTTGGGCAGATGAGCACGATGTTATCAAACTTGCCCATGAATGGTCTGCATAGCTGGTTTATGAGAAACTGCCACTTGCCAGACTTTGTCGGGCCAACAATTAATGCGTTGAATGGGATATTGCAAGGATCCATTTCAGTATGTTACAGAATACAACTGTTTTTCTAAAATATTGAACTGGGAGGCAGAGATGACAAAGACATGGCAATTCCCTTTTCTTGAACCTTTGCCGTCTCTCTCAATTTCCACATGGACGCCGTCTGTGCTGTTGACGAGATGGGTGCTGCTGCCGTGCATTTCATGACTGGCCATGGTGCGAAGATCGATCAGAGGCCAGAACTTATTGTCTGTGTAGAACTTCTGCAGAGTCATATACTGAGGTTTGTGCTTTTCTTTCATAAAGAAGCGGCTGATCTCTTTCCAAATGTCCTGGCTTTCGATTCCGTTGTTGTACAGTATGTTAGGTGAGCCATTGATCGTTACTCTAACTTTCTTTAGGTCTGGAAAGATGTATGTTTTCTGAATCTCTTGTCCCCACAGTGTAAGGCTCCACAAACAAGAGGAGAAGACCTTTCTATGATCTTATTTGGGAGTTGACTTGTCTTTTCCTTTGTCGATCATGTACACGGCTCAGGTGGTCATAGGCGAACTCTTTGCCAGAGGTGTAAATGCTTTTTGCCTCGTCTGAAAGCTTCTCACTGTGGATCATTTCATACTCGAGCTAGATGTTGGTCAGCTTGTATTTCAGCTTGGTTGGGTCGGATCCTTTGACCACTTGGCCGGCTGATGCGAGAGTCACTTCAAATACAAGGTCATTGTACAGGGCTTGGGTATAGAAAATGCTGTGGTCAGTCAGGAGCTGATGGTCCAGATAGATACCATATTTGTTGCTGTAAACTTCGTTAAGTTTTTTCTCAGCTTTCAACACCAGATGTGGGTTTGTCTCCTGAGCCTGAGTGGATCTTGCACAAATTTTCTCTCTGGATGCCCTCAGGCACCATGTTGTCATGCTTTTCCCCCGGCAAGAATAGGTCAGTGAATGTCCTGTATGTGCCATGGTCCACCGTGTCTTCTATGGTCGTGCCCTCAAACTTGCAACAGCTGGCTCACAAGCGCCCGCGACACGTTCTGGACAAGAAAGTTATTGACGTGCCCTTCAGAAAGGTCAATGTCAAATCGCAGGGCTAGCAAGCTGGGCACAAGGACCTCGTTTTTATTCAGCTTGGGCATGTGGACATTCAGCGTCTTGTCGGGCCAGGCTTTAGAAGGGTTGAAAGTGATGTGCTTGACAGTGTGCGGCACCTTCATGGTACGCAATATCTTTTTTTTGTGTCATTATCAGCCAATTACAGGCCATTTCTCAGTTGTTTTCATCATATCCCCCCTCAGGAGGGTTTTGTCAAGTTAGCAAATTAACTGTTTAGACAAAAAAATGGCCGCCGACGGGAAAAATGTTTATTTGGTCAAACTTGGGCCAAAATCCTTCGGCGATGGGCGTCAGGACATTTGCAAGGATAAAGCATCTAATTTGGGACCAGCTGCAGAAGATTTTGTAATCTGGAATTTTTTTTCTGTTCGCTTTCGAAGGGAATATTCAATGTGCTATAAAGGTATTACGTCTGGCTATGGAACACGCTGACGGTGATAAATGTAAGATCGTGTTTACTTCGCCAGAAGCAATGATGGAATTTTCTGGGGAAAAAAAGTTAAAACTTAGCCTAAACCCTTTTAACATATATTCGTTTGAAAGGTCAAGGTATTTTTTCCTTTAATAGACGTAAACAAACCTCTCGGATTACAACACGCTATGCAAAGAATATAATCATTGAATCACGCAACTTGTACTGTCCACTTTCGCTGTGGAATCGATCATGCAACTTATGATCTGTTGACCCATCAATATAATAAAAATCCAGAGCTTTGTAGTGTGCGCTGTGGAGATGAATTTGGCTAAGAATTTTACTGGAACGGGGCGCATAACCCTGTACTATGATTCTGTGGAGGAATTGGGGCAGCTGGCATGCTTTAAGTGTCTTTTTTTCGCTTCGAGAAGGAGTGACTTCAAAACCGAGTATGTAGCTTTTACTCTTCTTACGAGAGGAAACTCAAAAAGCCATAAATCGCTTAAAAGGTTTCGGATCGCGCTGAAACGCAAGATGACTATAAAAAAGACAACAAGGCATTGAGGTCGGTTACTCTTATTACACTGAAAATTTACTAAAATTTAGGCTAAAATGTCTATTGACGTTTGTCGTGTGTCGTTGCTGATGTCATTAAAAAGCTGTATGTTCACCTCGTTAGACCTCTCAAGTGTGGTCTACTCATCAAGTTTATTTAAGCGATATGGCAGAGGCTGTACAACGTCGGGCGACTAAGCTCATGGTTGGGAATAGGATTTCTTACAAAGAACGTTTGAGTAAGACTGGTCTAATGTAGCTATCTTCTAGACGAATCTATTAACTCTTCATTTTTTTCATTCAAATGCCTGCATAGTTATTATGACCTTGATATCTCTAATTATCTGCAGTTTTATAATTCTGAGCATGAACCCGATATTTTGAGGAACACTGAACTAACTTTTAAACTAACTATACAAGAACAGAATTATTTAGGTTGTCTTTTTTTCCTAGAGTTGCTCGTCTGTTGCTTGTCTACTGATAGCAGAGATTTAATGTAATTGATATTTAATTTCAGTCAGCATTATTTTTGTAACACATAATATTTTACTTTATAACATAGATAGGACCCTGCGCGTGCTCTGATTGGTCAAAAACCTATGTTTTATCAGAGTATAAAACATAGAAAAAGCATGTTTTATTGTTTTGCGCGCGTAAAATCTATATCATAAAGCAAATGAAGAAGCCTCAGCCGTGAAAAGGGAAGAAATTTTTTTATAAAACAATTTTAATTTTCAGGCTGAATGTGTTCTTATATATATGCTCCTTTTTACGAAATTTCAGCCTAGGTGTTCTTAATCCACATGTATTTTATTCATGTTCTTGTTATACATATATTGTTTCTGTTGGCCTTTATCACCAGGGAAGTTCATTCTTCCAGCATTCTTCCAGCAGCTATTTATTTATATGTTTGTCTGTACATATATTTATCTGCTGTAAAATTATTATGTAAACTAAAGTACAAACCCTTTGTAACATAACACCCTCATACGCTGAAAGGCGAGAGTCACATTTCGCGTAATTAAAGTCGGTTGTTATGTAACCGTAGATGACCGCGGTAACTATATCACGTTTCACGAGCTGAACGTTTGCATAAAGATTAAAAAGATAACAAACGCGCAATCGGACAGTGTGAGTAACCGTGAGTTTTAAAGCCGGTACCATGCATATCGGAAACCCGAACGCTGTAAAGAAGCTAACCATTAACCCCTTGCATTAACCCTAACCCTAATCAGTATTTTCAGTGCTTAGGCTATAATCAGTATTTACTTTGTGTACGCATCACAAGGTATCCAAGGGCGGTTTGAGATATGGAAACAAGTCCTAACCATCTTTTAAATTGTTTCTGGGTAATGTTTTCTCGCAAAACGTTGTTGCTAAATATTACGTAATGTTTTTGTGAGTGCAAAAGAGTTAAAAAAGCGCGGTTTTAAGTTTTTTTTAAACTTCTTGTTAAAAGTTTGTGTTGAAAAATATATTGCAATGGCAGAAGGCGGCAAAGATTTTCCTCTCGCAGATGATGAGCCAAATCAATGATAAATATGATGAACAACAAGAAGTCAAGACAACTCAACCTTTCCAGCCGGGAGATCAGGGTGCGGCTTCAACCCCCTATCGCGGTGGAGAGCAATATGAAATGCAAACCATGCAGCACGAGAAGAGCGGTCTGCCGTCTTATGATGAAAACCCCACTTTGGACAGCTTTGAAGATATTCAAAGAAGGCGGAATGCTTTGAGAGAAGACCCAATAATGGAGTTGTTAGACACAACAAAAAATGGATCCCAGTGTAAACCCATTGAGCGAAGAAGAAAAAGAAATACAAATCCAAAGAGTAAAAGATTTTATCAAAGCCAGATATCCCAACGCTAAAGTTGACAGCCTGGTAATCAGATTTTCTGTCAAAAACCCCAACGGATATTGTTGATGTTGGTAAGCTATCATGCAGCAACCTTTTCGTGACTGTTCAACAGATTCTCATGTAAATAGTGTCACTCTAAGCATCAGAGATCAAAGTAGTGAGATGTTTGATTTCAACGACATGCCAATTGAATTTGAATTGGAAAACTTAAATTCTATTTATACAGTGTCTTCTGTGGACGTTCTACCATCTGCACCTCCTGTACACTACCCACAACTGCAGAATGAACTCAACTATCAACAGCCTGACTTCAGGATGCAAAAAGTCAATGAAATTTCGGCTTCTCTGAACAAAGAGGTCGGCCACTATCGAGCGGTTGCAAAAAAATATAAACATGCCAAGAAGATTGTAAACTTCAGTGCAGCTGGCTGCAGTGTTCTTTCAGCGGCGTTCTCAAGTGTGAGTTTCGGCTTCACTCTCTCTGTCGTCGGTCTTCCTGCCACAATCCCACTTGGCGGTGTCGGTTGGGCTTTCGCTCTTGCTTCTTCAGGGCTGATAATCCCCAGCAAAAAGCTTAACTCCAAGATAAAGAAACATCAGGAGATCATCACGCTTGCCATTGCGAAATGCAACACTGTTGATTGGCTGCTTTCCAAAGCTCTTTCAGACAATCAAATATTTGACAGCAAGTTTCAGCTGATTATGACTGAATTTTCGCAGTACAATGTGCTGAAAGACGCTGTTCGGGCAAAACTCACTTGGCAGTTGTCTCGGCCAGATGTTGAGAAGATCAAAAAAGACATTCCCAGTGAGATGGAAGCAGATTTTCGAAAAAGAAAAAATAAATGCTCTCGTCGCCGGCTCGAATTAACATTTGAAAATTCACAGCTTTATTTGCATATCATAAAAACATGATCGTTTGTTTCCACTTGGTCATGTTTTTTGTCAATGAATATTTCACACCCGAGTGGCAGGGGCACATACGCTATATTACATGTGAAGTGGTTGAGTGCTTTAACCACACATGACGCATGTGTAAAAATTGTTATCTCATGTTTTGTTGCAAGTTCCAGAAAGTTCACTGTGGCAACGAGCTCAATAAAATCTAGCACATGCAAAATTACAATTCATTTGCTAAGTTTTTCAAGAGAGTACAACATGAACTTGTGCCTCTAAAGAGAAACAAAAAAGGCTTGTTCACTTTGCTGCTGTTAAATACAACAAGTCATTTGCGAAGACAAGCTTATTTTTTGTCGAACAAACAAGTAAATTTACGCCGCAAGTCAAAGAGTTCTTATGTTGGCGCGGCAAGTCAAAATGTTGATGCATTTTAATGGCTTACGGCGTAAGTCGAAATGAAATGCATTATTAATTTGTGAGCCGGTGGGTGTAACTGAACCCCGGTAACAGAACCCTCATCGTCCATGTGTGTAATAGTCTTAATGAATAAGCATCACAAAGTGTCATTTCATAATTGAGGGGTTCGGTGGAAAAAGGCGTTGGGTATTTTACTCAAAACTGAACTTTGTCAAAAACGCTCCATATTTCACATGCAGTTTTGTCTAAGTGCATTAAACAATGTTCTGTATGTTTTCTTGCTGAAGTTTGCTTCGTTTTCGTGACTTTTTGCTGCAGTGATCGATTTCTACTGGGCTCGCTTTCAGCTCAAAAAAAAATTTGAGAAAGCATCAAGACGGGCAAATTTTGCCATGGAGTAGCCATGTGTTATCTCAGGCAATTTTGTCCCGAGTTTTCAGTCAAATTTCAGAGCATTTTGATGGATAATTCAGGCTCCATTGAGCCAATCACCCTGTTTCAGGTATCATTAAAAAAGTCTCTTCATCCTGCAGAACTTGAGTTGGCAATTTTGGTCAAAGGTGATGACGTCAGAAATGAAACAAAGGTCAACACTTGTCACAGCTAGTTATGGCATTAAACCAAAATAGTAGTAATAACTGTATTGGAAATGTTTTGACATGGAGATTTTGCTTGTGCTCTGAGGGGTTCTCTATTGTATATGTGTGAATATTTATTAGCACTGAACCTGTGTTCCTCCTTACAGCAATGTCGGAAAACTTGCAAACTACCTTTCCCTGAAGTAAGATGTCTTATTAAAACCTTGAAAAAGAAGCATTTAATCCAGGAAGTTCATCAAGATGTAGCAAAACAAAGAGTTGCATGGTAAGTTACTCTATATATTATAGTACTGTGCAAAAGTTGTCATGTTGGGTGAGGTTTATTTTCATAAGAACAGGTTACTTAATACACTGACCATCCAACGTGGTGGTTCCAATTACCTCTTATTTTGCACATGTTTTCAGAATCCCGAAGGAAAACCTGAATTTCCACCTACATGTACATGGAGTTTTCTCCGTGACAAAACTAAATGTAACTGATAATTGACAAATTATTGTGATATAATTTATGTTATATTTGAACAATGTTTGTGCTTGAAATAATACATCATGCAAGAAGTTGTGAAAGTGTTGTTGTAGCTGTTAAGACATTTCATTGAGTCCTGTGTGATTCATTGTTTGTACTGAGCAATTTATCTCCTGCATCTAGCCATGTATATTTTTATGTAATGAAATATTGATACAGTGTATTGATATGTTGTTTTTGCTCAGTGAAGTTTTGTTGCAGATTAGCAATAAACGATTTTCACTTAGCAACATGCAATACATGTAAAATTTGCATTAATGGCTTGAAATTAAATTCTGAACCTTTGGCTCATATTTACTGACAAATGCATAATTATTAGCTATCGGTAGTGTCATTTCTAAGTAATCATATTAATTCTAAGTAACAAGCAAATAGATGTATCCTTTCACTCTTCAGAAATGTTTATTCTGTTTATTTTAAGGTGTAAACTTTAATGTTTGTTTAGTAAATTAATTTCAATTAATTAATTAGTCTAGATGTGAGGAAGTTGTGGGGGTGAGGTGGAAAAGGTGCATGTTTATCCTACGTAAAGCTTGTTCCATCTACGTCAGTTACACATTGTAGGTGTGAACATCGCAAAGCTAGATAATTGTTTCAAGTAACCCCTTGCTCTCCTTGTGGCACTATTCTCTTTGCCCTAAATGCATGCACAGATTAGTTAGCGTTCATGTCTTCTATACATTAGGTGGGGGATTCATTCCATAAGGGATCACATACAAATGTTGAGCAGCTTTCCTTATGGTAGAACCCAACTAGTAAGAGGCATGCATTCTAGCATTGTTAGTCTTTGTATCTTTTAAAATTACCCACAGATCAGTCAGAGATCTCCGTAAGCCCCGGCGACCGGCGAAATTCGCCGGCTAGTCGTCCTGTGCGCGCCGGCTACTCAGATCCAAATAAAAAAGTAAAATAAGTACTTTGTTTTGCATCCAACGGCAACATTTCCATTTGCGACGCCTGCTTTCCCTTGGGTAAATACATTTGGAAATAAATAAAGTTTTCCTTAAAGAGCCAAGTGTCCAAAAAATGTTTTTGACTGAATAAACTTGAAAGTTTCGTCGAGAATTTCGCCACAGTTGAATCTGCTTGCACACATCGATCGAACGTTCAGGAAACGAAACAGGCTCAGATTGCGAGGCAGCGGTTACCGATGAAAAGCACTCCATATAAGACAACATACTCTGTATTCCAACACGTGCAAAATGGCGGAAATTCCTCTGCCGGCTACTCCATTTTATTCTCCTTCTACTCAAAAATTTAGGGAGAACCCTGATCAGTTTGACAAAACTTCTGCTGTTTTCAAACTATAATGGTATGTTTGTCAGGGTTTTAATAGACAAGGGAAATGTATGGATTTTCCTTAGCAGCTTGTTCATTTCTTGCCTTAATTGCATCTGTAAGAGAGACCTAAAAGTTCCTGAGTTAGTGGCTTTAATATATTCAAATTGTAAATTTGTGACAGAAAAAAACAGGAACGTGCTCAAGCACTGCTGTTGATCCTGTGCACCTAATGAAAGTGCAAGGTTAATTTAATTGATCAGTCTTTGAAGAGACTCATTCAGTGATGCAGGATTATGTCAGCCAAGTAGTGCTGTTTACCTTCAATAGCGATACTCACCATTACGTCACCTATTGTCATTAATGTGCCAACCAGAGGTTTATTGGCCGTCGAAACAAAGGATTCTTTTGTTCTGTGGTTGGCAAAATTTAAATATCTATACTTCTAGTTGAAACGCTTCTCAGTTGTGTCAATCAATGTTGTTTTGTATTTAGTTTTGATTGTTTTGTTTGTTAACAAGTAGCAACAGAAAAAGAAAGTGGTATTCCTTGACTATCTTATAATTTAATTTAGTTCTTGTTCATCTGTGACAAGACAATTTCCATTTTGAGAGAAAACAAAATCGTTTCTTTTCCATTTCTTTGTCAGATATGTAACTTTATTTCATTTAACCTAAAAACCAAGCACATTATCTGTGTGTTTTGGAGAAAACCGGGATTTCATGTTGCATACCTTTGCAAGGAAAAGATACAAAAGATACAAAGTTGCCATGAAGAGCTAAATTGTGGCGTTTGTTCAAAGAATTATTGACTATAAAATGAACTAAAATCATTGTAGAACTCCAGAGTAAAATTTAACGAGTGTCATGACAAACAGTAATCGTACATAATTTTGGACCTTGAATAAAAAGACAACCTTGAAACATACACGCTGTTAAGGGGGAAAGCCCTAGCAGACTATGAAGGTAGATTCAAACTGGAAGTGAACCGAGCAGGGGTGAGTACTTTATGGGACTTCTGTGTGCCAGAGCTATCAATTGCACTCTGCACTATCTGAGATTGTCTCACCAGTTCCAGAATATTTTGTCATAGTATAAGCAGTACTAAAGGATTGGTCCTTGCCTAGCATGGGTATATCAAGTTATGGATACATGCAGGAAGTTTGGAGATGAAAGAAGCCTAAGAAACACCTGTTCAAATTAATTGGGACTCATTCAATATAATTGGGACTAATTGAAGAGGCTAGTGGAAAAGGGGGATAAGTGATGATTTTGGTTGTTTTTGTTTCTTGCTCCAAATTATTTGTATTTTTGCATGTGGCCTTTATTCCATGTGAAAAACATCACCCTGTATTTTTTTTCGCTGGTTTGCTCTTCGTTTTCGAGACATTACGTATGCAAACAACCCTCAGTGATCTATTGTTGAGCAAAAAACAAAAGAAACCTTTTGTTTTGCTAAAGGATCAAGTCACTATAACACAATGGTTTCTCACCGCTGCTTCGTTAGCTCAAGGGGATAACGCGCCGAACGAAGCTGATTCGAATTTGTTTTGATGTGACACTCGAGGGCTTGATTCAAGTTCGATGAAATCTTTTTTTTTTTTTGCGTTGTTGTTTTTCTTCTTCTTTCAAAATCCTTCTTCGTGTCTTTGCAACTGAACTGCCGTTTTCACTGGTAGGGATTTTTTTTTAGCTGTTTTCGAGATATTACGTATGCAAAAACTTGTATTTGTTGTCACGCCAGCCTGTGACTGCAAAGACGGTAATTTCACTTAAAATCCCGCAAAATATTGATCTTTGCAGCGTGCAACCTTGAAAAAGTGCTGATTTGAGGTAAAAACCATTAGAATGTTGATTCCACGTTAACGTGCGACCGCAAAGAGGTTAATTTCACTCGAGTTACAGGCAAATGTTAATTTTACGCAATGTGCAAGCTTTAGACAATGTTGATTTCAGGTCATTTACGGACAGTTGAAATTTTGACTTCACATTATCGCGCCGCCCAAGGACTTTGATTTCACTTAGAGAACCGTGAAAAGTTCATTTCACGCAGCATGTAAGCTCAGTTGAAAGGCCACGTGCAAGAATGTCCGCTAGATTTTTCGCTGAAATCGAACATGGCCAACACAGCTCCAAACTTCGCATGCCAATTTGTTTATACCTGTAGAAGACTGCCTTGCACTTATTTCCCCTCGTTTCTATTGCGTATTCCAGAAATAAAATATGCTAAAACACTTGCATGTCACAGTCCGCGTCTTTTGGAACTGCTTTGTTACACAATACTATTAGCGTTGTTTCTCTTTGAAGTTTTTTTCAAATGCTGACTTTAACTCCTAGGGTTAAGAGTTCCCAGTTTTATTAGAGTCAGGGTTAGGGTTACCGCTCAAAACTAGGGTTAACGTTGAAGGTTAGGGTTACAGAACAAGGTTAGGGTTAGTATGATTCTTGTTAGGGTTAGGGGTAGCACTCAAGGTTAAAGTTATTGCTTAGGGTTAGCACTAGCGCTTATTTTTAGGGTTAGGGCTAGCGTTCAAGGTTAAAGTTATTGCTTAGGGTTAGCACCAGCGCTTATTTTTAGGGTTAAGGTCAGGATACGTTCGTGTTACCGCAGTGCTAGGCCAAGGAAAACAATCTCCACTTACGAAATCTAGTGCACGAATCGATGCGTAAATCAAGTCAATGAATAGTGCCTAGAGGTAGAGGCTGAACGTTTTGCAAATCGGCTACGTCAGTGACTTAAATGTTTAAATGTTTCTATGTGATATTATTTTTTTGGTAAAAAACTGCTCGTTCCATGAAATGATTATTTCTGACAACACTGAAAAAGGAAGCCTTAAGCTAACATGCTACTCATGCTGAAAGAAAGCATATGAAATGGAAAATTTATCAGCAAAGGAATGCTGAAATACAAAGCAAAACTTACATTTGAGCTGAAGTTTTCTTCTTCCTAACCTGCGATCAGGCGTTCTTTGTCTTCAGTGTTTTCTTCGCGGCGGGCTAGATCCTGTCACAACTCAAAGTAATCATCTGCTTGGAAATCCATGATACACACTCACGGAATGCTTGCTTGCCAATCTAACCCACCTGCGATTTGTCTTTGGCTTCTGTTTGGCCCGTAAAAATGGCTTTCAATCTGTTTAATTTAGCCGGCAACTTTTCACCCTCGGCTAACACTCGGTACAGGTCAAATTTCAAGGACTTTGCTGCCTGGCCTTTCTCGCCAGTCCCCGGCCGTGTCTGAGTCACACTAAAAGGCGAGCTATAAGTCACGCACACAATGCTCACGGCACTGTACGTACGAAAGATTATTATGGGATATCCCAGAAATTTTTGCAGCAAAGGTTGTTGGATGGCTGATTTCAAGAAAATAATAAGAGTCTAGAAAGCAGTTCTAATTTTCAAAACTGACACACGCCGAAGTTTGGCAAATGAGCCATAAGTCCAGGACGGATGCTTTGTTTTGGAAAAAGAAGCGTTTCTAGACTCTCCCGCCTGGCTCACTTGTTCTTCAATGGCTAAGTTAACGACAGACTTAAACCATGATCTCGGAACAAAAACACTCCTCGTTTCTTTGAGGAATGCTAGGTGACTTAACGAGGGTCAAAGGCTTAATGATGCCAAATCTCCTACCAGGCGGGCGCAAATATTCCTCGAATAAGCTTGGATTATTGGTGGAAACAACGAGCAAACTCTGCTTAATTAACAGGTAAGCTCTGAATTTGTGTTATCGAAGTAATCGATGCTTTGCGCGCCAAAAGCAAACGTCACAATGGCAGCTAAAAAAACATGCCTACCAGTGAAAACGCCAAATCAATTACAAAGACACGAAGAAGGATTTTGAAAGAAGAAGAAAAACAACGAGAAAAAAAAAAAGATTTCACCGACTTCAAATCGAGCCCTCGCGTGTCATGTCAAAACAAATTCGAATCAACTTCGTTCGGTGTGTTATCCACTTGAGTCAAGAATAATATCAGTTCATTTCATAGATCGTGAAGTGATTTTGTCAATGTGTTTTGGTAATAAATGCATTGTTGCAGTTCGGGCAAAATACTGGATTACATTTCAAGCTTGATGGGAAACATTTTACTTTGTGCACCATGGCAGTTAATGTTGTTAAAAAAAACAGGGTCTCCTGAAATTCACTGCTTGAATATCATGTCAATAAACTTAGAGGCTTATGTTCCATTAAAGCAGACGGAAAAAAGGAAAGAAATCATTTTGCATGTTGTAAGTTCTGTTTTGGTATTTGATGTGGTGTGAAATTAGAATTTATAATCTAGATAACACATCATCAAATCAGTGCCGGTTTCTAACTTTGACAGTGCTCACAAAATTTTCTTACAGGAGCTTGATTGGCTAGAATGGCTAATATTATCTGTTGAAACTTGAGTTGTTATAGACTGTTATTCTGTTATTCAATAACAAACCTGCTATTGGCTCTAATGGATTTGTTAGCTGATAACATTAGCTTGTTTCCTGATCCAAGATAAGCTTGATCCTGATTGGCTCTAATGGTAGATAACAGTCAATAACAGCTAACACCAATTAGTCCCAATTATATTGAATGAGTCCCAATTAATTTGAACGGGTGTTAAGAGTTTCTTGAGGTGATAGCCAAGAGCAACTCTAGTTTCTTAAGTGCTCTCCAAACTTCCTGAGGGCATCCATAACTCAATATACCCACAGCTACATGTACAAGCATGAACCAATTCTTTTATAACATGGTGACAAGATGCGTCTATTACTAAAGTATGCTTTATTTGTGATTGACTACAAAGTTCTCACAATGCATGGTGAAGGAAAACAAAGATCATAAGGATCAGGCCACAACAAGATGAGCAACAGTTAATAAAAAACACTTAACCTTTTTCTAAAATTGTCAATGAATAATTATCTTCTTGAATGAAAGTCAACCATACTCAATGAAAATGTATACAAAAAGTCAAGAAATTTTGCAGCTACTTTAAATTGAAAATACACAGGTCATGTTATATACGCACAGCTGTGTGTTTATAGAGATTTCATTCATGATGGTTCAATAGGAACTGAATAGGACTAGTGCACCATATGTTAAAAAGCTAGTTGTAAATCAAGTGAGAAATACTTATGTGACCTGCATGACACTCAAGGCTTAACCAGAGATCTCCGTAAGCCCCGGCGACCGGCGAAAATCGCCGGCTAGTCGTCCTGGTCGCGCCGGCTACTCAGATCCAAATAATAATAAAAAATACTTTGTTTGCATCCAACGGCAACTTTTCCATTTGCGACGCCTACTTTCCCTAGGGTAATTACATTCAGAAATAAATAAAGTTTTCCTTAAAGAGCCAAGTTTCCAAAAATGTTTTTGACTGAGTAAACTTGAACGTTTCGTCGAGAATTTCGCCACACTTGAATCTGCTTGCATCGATAGAACGTTCAGCAAAAACAAAACAGGCTCAGATTGCGAGGCAGCGGTTACCGACGAAAAGTACTCCATGTAAGACAACATACTCTATTCCAACATGTGCAAAATGGCGGAAAAAGCGGCAGGGTAGGCTTGCTGAGATGTGGCAGGTGGCAGCGCCAGAAGTCAAAAAGAAAAAAAAAGTTCCAGGTAATTATGTAATGAAATCCATACTAAATAAATAAGTTTGTTATTATAGTGTTTTATCGAGCGGCATCCAACTAATTTACATAATTTGTTCCGAACAAGATCATACTGTAAGCCACGTTAATAGGTGAAAAAATTCTTTGGTGGTTTTGGAAATTTGCAAGGCGGTTTTTGAAATTACCAGGGTAAGTATTACAGGTAAAAACTTTAAACATGGGTCATAGCCCCAATTAAATAAGTTTATACAGAAGTCGTAGGGATAAAAAAACACAAATAGCCATTGAAGAACTGATGTTTATTTAATGTAATTGCAGAAAACCTACACGTTATGGTGGAAGAGCCCCAGACATCAACCTTAGCAAACAGTGACAGCGTATACAAGGCACTTGCTGCAATGAACATGGTTGATGATTCTGATGCAGATTCAGACTTCGAGTTTGACTTTGAAGACGAGACCGGCATTAAATGGCATTTTAAGCTTAACACACTATTTTCAAACTAGCTGCTTTTGCAGTACTACTAAAAAATGTATATATGGATAAATAAAAGTTCTATAATCAGTGGCACAATCATCTCCAAAAATGCGCCAAACTTCTCCTAGCTTTTCCCTCCAACCATACCCTCCTCCCCCTCGCGCCAGAGGCGCATGGAAGGCACTTGCGGGCCTTTATAAATTCCTGTGCCGGCTACTCTATTTTATTCTCCTTCTACTACAAAATTTAGGGAGAACCCTGTTAACATGACAACAAGTGGTTCAAGACTTGATGAAAACACAGGTAGATAAGCCACACATAGATACGTCAGACCCCAATTTTGGCAATACACATTTTTGAAAACCCAAAGAAATCAAAACAAATCAAAAGTGGAATCTTGAGAAGGATGCCTAACTTGTAAACTATACTAGTTGATTCATGGATTCAACAACAACAACAACAATCTTTATTATTTACACCTTTTCTTACAATTAGCATTACATTTTTTAAAGGAATTTAGATCTATAAAGAGGGAGAAAGAAAATAGCTAAACATTACCATTTAAAGGTGTCTAGGGGCTAAGTAAACTTAAGTTTTCTAGTTAGCCCCTAGCTAGGGAAAGTTAATTAAACAGATTGTAGCAGATACAACAAAAACAACACAAAAACAACAACAGATACACACATTTAAAAACTAAGACGAAAAAATAAGCACATATATAGGCAGTCGTTGGCATGATTTTATTTACTGGATTGAGTTTTGAGAAGAAATTCTTTTAATTTGCCAGGAAAGGTAAAAGTGTTAAGATTTTTCAAGCTAGTTGGAAGATCTTGCCAAAGGTCAACTACAATTGAAGATACTGATTGTTTTCCAATGTTGGTTCTTGTGGATGGCTTATAAAAATTTTTATTAGTGGCATATCTGGTATTATAACTATGAATATCAGTAGCATACTGAAAATAGTTTTCAAAGATGTTTGGTAGTGCTTTGCTATGCCAACGATGTGCAAATTTAAGTGCTTGCAATTTAAAGATAGAATTAACTGATAGGATATCTAATAGGTTCATAAAGGGAAAAGCACTTTCAGTGTTCTTTCCATAAGTAGTGGCAAAAAATATTGTTCTTATTACTGTGTTTTGTTTTGTTTGTATTTTTTTGATTTGAGTTGATTGTAACCTTACGGCTCACTGACATTGAAAACCGAGAATGCTTCAAACTGAAACCCTTACCAATAATTTTATCCCTTTTAATGGTATTGATATGATGCTTACTGACTTGACATATGGTTGAACTTTCTATGGTTATTTATCAACCAGTAAATTAGGATGAAAAGGGTTAATTTATGCAAATAATTATACAGCATGTTGTTTAGATGTTCTGAGCACCCTGATTTGCTATGAAAATTTTGAGGGAAAAGGTGTGGCTTACTTGCTGGTGTTTACTGTGGTGCGGATTTTCTTAAAACTTCTTGTTTTAGTTGCTTGTATTTTAGCAACTCCTAAATAAGCAATTTTTCCTTTCATCATCCTTCATATATGCAATAAATTTATTAATACTCTATTTCCTGTTTGCAGGTTTGTGGCCACTCCATTTGTGGAAAGTAATGTTCAAGCAATGAAAGTGAAACAAATGCAGGATGAACTTAAAGAAATGGAGACTAAAGCCGTAGATTTAAACATCCCAAAAGGTAGTCCAGTGGAGAGGGGAGCCCT
>JAHPZR010006981.1:5000-7500 GCA_019787425.1 Platygyra sinensis | reverse complement strand
AGAAAACCTCATTATTGGTTTAAGTTTCTTACATTCAGATGCACCCAATGTTCAGGATCAATTTTCTAACCATTAAATAAATGTTTATTTGAAATTCTAATCCGTGGTAACAATGTTGTGATGACAGTAGCTACTTAGGCACAAAAAATACCAAGTGGCCTTTAATTAGTAAATAAATCTGACAAGCAAAGGCTGTGTCAGTAGGTTGTTTACCTACTGTAGTTTCTCCTTTAATTTTTTGTTTTTACTTGTGACTTAGTTTACTAGTAAATAATACCTAACATACTTGCCTGGCCCTTACAATGAAAGATTACTCAGGATTTGAAAAGTTTCAGTCACAGCAAGTGATGTAAGAATTCTTGGGAGGTTAATAGAGTTAGGCTTTCTTGTATAAAAATCTTGTTATGACCTTGTCTGCCCACACCAATGACATCAATGGTTAAATTCTTCAACTTAGATCTTGCTTTTTAATTGTCATCTCTCACACGACAACGAATAAATTAATGATTATGGGAGAAATTGCACTATCGCTTCTACTTCAGTGGGATATCGAGATATCTGTATCTTCAATCCAAACATCAACGATTGAGCAGTTTTTTTTAAATTTCATTTATATCTTCGCCTAAAGAAGTAGGAACTCCTCTGGTTTCCAGACAATCAAGCCTTATGTATTATTCTTGTTCATCATGAGCCACCTTCAGTTGGTTGATATCCGTCATGACAACATGACAACCGCTGACCAACATCGTCATGACTGTTATCTCTCACGAACTGACAAATGGTCACGAATCGTCACCATCCGTCAAAGCTGTGACGGGTCGATCGGGACGATCCGCCGACATCTTCACCCCTGTACATAACACCACCATGATTATATTTTAAGTATGTCGCGAACTGACAAACACCGTCACCATCTGTCAAGGTAGTGACGGGTTGTCACGATCCGTCCCTATCGGGACGATCCGCCAACATTTGCACCACCCACCATAACACCGCCATGAATATTTTCTAAGTGTATGCAGAACTGACAAACGGTCACCATCCGTCATGGTAGTGACGGGTCGTCGCGATCCGTCCCGATCGGGACGATCCGCCCACATTTCCACCGCACACCATAACACCGTAATCAATATTTTCTAAGTCCATCGCGTACTGACAAACTGTCACCAAATGTCACCATCCGTCAAGGTAGTGACGGGTCGTCGCAATCCGTCACGATCGGGACGATCCACCGACATTTTCACCACACGCCATAACACAGCCATGAATATTTTCTAAGTCTATGCCGAACTGACAAACGGTCACGATCCGTCCCGATCGGTGCGATGTGCCAACATTTTCATCACACACCATAACACTGTAATCAATATTTTCTAAGTCCATCGTGAAATGACAAACCGTCACCAAACGTCACCATCTGTCAAGGTAGTGACGGGTCGTTACGATCCGTCCAGATTGGGACGATCCACCAACATTTTCACCACAAACCATAACACAACCATGAGTATTTTCTAAGTCTGTGCCGAACTGACAAACGGTCACCAAACTAAAGCAGAGGGATGAGCTGTCACGATCCGTCACGGATCGACACCAGTTTGACGACCCATTACGGTTCGGGTGTATTGGACAGCCCTCCCACTATATACCATTCTACTGTTCTACTGCTCCACCACTCTAACCCATAGAAAGTGCTTAAATATATCTGACCGTATTTGCAAGAACACGGCCGTCAGCTTTTCCCCTGGGTATTCTCCTAGCCATGGGGGTGGTCAGATCTCTCCTGGCCACTGGGACTGTCCTAGAGTGATCTGCGGGCATGTTTTAGGGAATACAGTCAGATTTTGAGAGAAAATGGGACCTGGCAGGGCCCCGAGAGGACCAGGTGTGACTTCTAGTGCATGTTTAGGCCAACTTTGAGACAATTTGGCTTCCTGGAGCCTATTTGGACTTGATATCTGACCATATTCGAGAACATGCAAGAACATTCCCGTCACCTTTGCCTGGGTTTGGGTGCAAGGCCTAGCTGGCGACTCAAAACCCAGGGGGGCTCTGTCAAGGCTGGGTCAGGTGGATGGCCCAGTCCATGGGCTATCTGCTGATGGCTTGCTGGGGGCCAGCTGTCAAAAGCAGGGGGGAGGGGAGGGTGTCCTTTACGTACACCTCCACTTAGTTAGACTTGGCCATTCGAGTACCAAATAATTTTGTTTTTGACTGTTTGTTGAGTTGTTTGAGTTAGCTTGGATGTTCTGTGCTGACATGGCACTGCTGGAGAAGTCCCTGTCATGTGCTTGGGTGGGGGTATTCTCCTAGCCATGGGGGTGGTCAGATCTCTCCTGGCCACTGGGCCTAGAGTCATCTGCAGGCCTGTTTTTGGAAATGCGGTCAGCTATTATTACAGTGGAACCCTTCCTTATGGCCAGTCCATTAATACGACCACCTTGTTATGGTGTGTTTTGGACTGAACATCATAAATTAGATTTTTAGACATCTTCATATTTTG
>JAHPZR010006980.1:0-58282 GCA_019787425.1 Platygyra sinensis | reverse complement strand
CGATTGATTCGCATACTACACCAATATTTCACACATTCTTTATCCGTATACGCGGGGGAGACTATAATGCCTCCTCGGGTTTTGGCCTCTGGGCCAAAACCCTGCAATATATTAAATCAAGTTATATCTGTATTCTGAAATCGTATCACATTTCCAGTAGCTTGCTCTGTTAACTTAGGTTCGGTGGATTATGCGGAGTGCTGAGTGTGGAAAATGCGAAGTGTGGAAAATGTGAAGAAAATTTCAATTTTCCATTTTAATTTCCATTCCCATGCGGAAAAACAGTGTGGAAGAACAACTGGAATGTTAACAAACTTTTACAAAAAGTCTATGCTGTACACTAACGTACCAAACGCCGATCCACGTACGTGTGGTGTCACCTACGTGTGATAGCTGACGAAATTTTTTATTAAACATGTCACCGCATCCGTAGTGGTTTCAAATTTGTGTTACATTGTTGTAATTTCCGGTTCAAGTGGAAGCTACAAAAAAACTATTGTTCGATGTAGCCATGCCGGAAAATGTAAGGATACATCCCGTTTTTAAAGACTATAGATTGTTAGTATCCTGAATTCACAATAGTGCTAAGCGCATTGATTTCAATCTCTCATTTACCTATTCGTTGCTGTTCTTTAGAGCTACCAAAAAATATTTTTTCGATTTAGCCATGAAATGTAAGGAATCATCCAGTTTTTAAAGACTCATAGATTGATTGTTAATATCGTGAATTCACAATGATGCATTGGTTTCTATCTTTTATTTATCTATTCGTTAAGGCTGGTTTCCATATGATCGCAGACGATCGCGGATCGCGGATCGCAAATCGCAAAAAGTTCTGCGATCGTTTGCGATCGATTGCGATTGTGCGATCATATGGAAACCAAAGTTCTGCGATCTGCGATCGAAAGGTATCCCATAATATTTGAATTCCGACCCATGATTCAACGCTTCTTAGCAACAAAACCCGCATCTCCGTTTGTAGCAACCGCTTATTCGTTGTAAACATGGCTGGCGATGGACAAGGCAACGTTAGTAATGAGGAATTCATGGAGGAAGTTGCGCGATATGAGTGTGTTTACCACCGTAACAGTAGAGATTTTAAGGACAAAAACAAAAAGGTTAACTGCTGGGAAAAGATCGGGGAGAAATTTAATTTATCGGCGGCGGAGGCGGAGGTCAAATTCCGCAACATAAGAACTGCGTATAGACCCTTTGCATAAATGGCGTCTAAATTTGAATAACAATACTTGGTACATCCATAGCCTCACATTCGTGTGAAATTTCCTTTGTCTTCAAACATGAACGTGAGGCTAAGGATGTACCAAGCATTGTTATTCAAATTTAGACGCCATTTATGCAAAGGAGTATGGTCGCCATGTTGTTTGGATGCGATTCCCGCCAGCATAGCTGTCTGCGCCTGTAATTTTGGCACTTTCGCTGACCGAAATGCAGGAAAAAGTCGGCTTTGCCATCGTTGGCGATCGCCTTCGATTATATGGAAACAACTCTCTTTGCGATCGCCTGCGATCTACGATTTGCGATCCGCGATCGTCTGCGATCGTCTGCGATCGTCTGCGATCGTCTGCGATCATATGGAAACCAGCCTTTAGTGTTCTTTAAAGCTACCAAAAATATTATTCGATTTAGCCATGAAAATGTAAGGATAATGCTATGCTATTGATTTTTGTTAATTTAAACGCATGTGTCACGATATTATAAAACACCCTTTCAATGAGAATATAAAGGAATTAAAGGAGCAGTGTCACGAGAAGTTTGCTGTTTTAGGTCACTTCTGTGCTAAAATCACTACTTTGGGGCTTTAATCATAAGCAAAATGCTTCTGTAAAGCTACGACTAAGATATCAAATGAATTTTATCAGAGAGGGCTAACCATAATAAATTCCTTGAGGATTTTTGGAACAAGTAGTATCAAAACTCGAAAAAAATTAGCCAATTTTTTCGAGTTTCAATCCATTTCCATCCATGCCATCCGTAGCAACAGGTGACAGGAAACAGTTTCAGTACCTTCAAATAGTCTTCAATAACAAACCTAGAACATTAGTTTTGGGATTCAATTGATGCGAAGACACCTTCTAGTTTTGCCAAATAGCGTGACAATGCCCTTTAAAGATTATTAATGAAAAAAACTTCCACACTCCGCATTTTCCACTCTCCTCAGTTTCCACACTCTGCATTTTCCACACTCCGCACTCCACATAATCCACCGAACCGGGTTTCACGTGAGTTCACGTGCAAGCTACAATACAAGCTTCAATTTCATTGTTTTTGTAATAATCGGGAGCGTCTCAATAACGGGTGTCTCGCGGGAAATTTGTCCGCGAAAATTTCTCGGTTCATTCACGAAAGCATGACGATATAGGTGAGACTTGTCATTAGCGCTTCTTTCGACTTCTCCGACATATTTCTGTAATCACAGACTATAATTTTGTGAAAGTAGAGTGGATGAGTGGCTGAGAACAATCCTTTTCCCAAACAAGTCCCTGGTGTGTCGTGGGGACTTCCCAGAAATTCCTACCAATGAGACGTCGAGTAACAAGACATTGAAGGTTTATTGTGTAATTGCATAATTAACCATATTCACTCTCGGGGAACGTGGGAGGCGCGGTGGCCTCATGGTTAGTGCGCTCGTCTCCGGATCGAGCCCTGGCCCTGGCCGGAGACATTGTGTTGTGTTCTTGGGCAAGACACTTTATTCTCACAGTGCCCCTCTCCACCCAGGTGTATAAATGGGTACCGGCGAATTTAATGCTGGGGGGTAACCCTGCGATGGACTAGCATCCCATCCAGGGGGGAGTAGAGTTACTCTCAGTCGCTTAATGCTACAGAAACCGGGATAAGTTCCGGCCTAATGGGCCACTTGGCTCGTATGCAGACTTTACCTTTACCTTACTCTCGGGGAACATGGCTTCATCTCGGTTGGTTATGAGTACTGAACAACTTTCACAGTTTGTCCAAAATTGTCTTTTTTTCAGTGATTCCTGTAACGATCCCAAATCATAAAAATTCTGAGCCTGAAAAAAAAACATCTGGCAGCGTATCATGGAAATGGTGGATTAACGTTTTCTTATTCGGTTTCAAAAATAATCCATAATGATTGGAGCCAAAGGTCACTTAAAATTGTAATGACGAGATAGAAAAGTATTGAATCAGTAATATCAACGAACGTTACCCTATCGAATTCTTTGGGTCGGCATAAACTTAATGACGGTAAATATAATAAATCCCCTGGGTTTTTTTACCGAGGGAAATCTATACTGTTATGCAGATACCTCGGTAACGTCCCCGAGGTAAAATCAGTTACATTAGGAAAATACCATGAATTTCCCTGGGGAGAACTTAAACTTCCCTGGGTAAATCTCTTGTGACCGCGGGTATTACACCAAGTACCGAATTCTTGAAAAAAATGAGTGAACACAGGTGTCTTTTCTCATCTTTCGGGCGACGATTTTACTACGGCAGGTCTGAAACAGAGGGATGAGGGTGGGATTTAGAGGGGTGGGGTGGGGTGGGTTGCTTCCATTATGATTATTGACCGCAAACAAGCTAACCTGTTTAACCTGTTTAGGCTGATCAGGATCTTCCATCGCCTAACCAGAGCGTTATTGAGGCTTACCGCCTACCACTCACCCATCCGTGTTACACTAGTCCATTTTACAACGTTGAAAATAAGCGAAAAAAAAAAAACAAATGTAATCGGGATAAAACTTTGATAGCTGTTTTAAAATCTCTCTCTTTACAATCACGTCCGCCACAGAAACGGTTGAAATCTCAGTCAGCTGTCAACTCTTGAAAACTTACATATGTCATGTAAATGTAGCAAGCGTTTTTTTTGAGGAAACAGCGTCTCTATGGCAACAGCACGTTTGTTGGCTTTCCTGGCTCACTCTCATAGAAGCGTTTTGAGTGTTGCAGTTTTGATGTGATTTGCACTTCAGTTGCATTTCCATCGCCAACCGGTAAAACATAACATAAACACTATGTGACAAGTTAAAACTATTGTCACAGACCAATAAACGTTGTGGTTGTTGATGACAAAGCTATTGTTTTCAATGTCACTAATATTGCGTGTAGTTTGTCGTTCACTGCATTTAAATGACTTCAATACAAAACAATTTTCGTTTGACGAATAAAGTTTAGTTAAACGATCTGCAATAAACACAGCTGTGTATAAACTGCTATGGGTCACTTTTCCTAAACATTCTTTTTGCATTAAATCATAAAAAATGCGCAATATTGTGGCATGCTTTGTAACGAGGTGTGTTGTGCAAAGTTCGATGCTACAAACAACTGAATAATTTTTGACGGCTTATATGTTGTTTCAAAATTCAGAGCTTGATTATTGTTTCCCAGCTTGGATATTGCTTTATAGATATTGAAGTGAGTCTCACTCATATTGCTACAGACAGAAAGAAAATCGAAGTCGTAAAAAAATTAGGCGAACTTAAATAAGCTGTCAGAACTAACCAGCAGCTCAGCAAGGTTTATATAGTAACTGAAATCGATATTGCATTGATTAGGAAACATTACTGAACTACGTTGAACTCTACTGTGGTAATTGCTGTGAGTAAACATCTTCGTAGGACTGCGATAAATTCACTTTTTCCTCAAGCAGCTGAATTAAGTCATCAGTGCATTTACAACATGGTCGAGTGCATTTTGTTATTAAAAGCTCAATGAGATCGTTATTAATCTGCTTTTACATTTAACGGTTTACAGATTGGAAAATAACCTTACCTTGACAATCCGCTTCTCACTGCAAACACCTCAATTCAAATTAAACACAACTTTATATAAGGAAAACACTGATTAAAAGCTAAATTCCTGTTATCCACTGAAGCAGCCGAGAGAAGATTGTACTTGATCGCAAAGTCCCACTTCAATCAAAGAAAACAGACGTGTGATGTTTTTTTCAAACAGCAAAGAGAAACTTACACTGCAAAACGTACCTTCATGGGAAGGTTTAAGAACTGTGATTCAAAAACATAAAGATAAATAACACATTTGAGCGTTGTAACTTTCTACGCAGATACTCGAGTCAAAACTAGCTGGCTGCTCAACAGGAAAAAAAAATGAAACGAAACAAAAAAATATATTGACAATATTAAAACCAGTTTTTCAGTGGATGTAGAATCAATGCAGTAGTTCTTATCTTCACATTACATTGCGTTAATCCTGATAATGTTTAAATTCTCTTCATGGATTGATTTTCCTTGTTGCTTCGCACTGAATACGCAAACCTGAATAAAATTTACAAAGTATGACGCATGCAGTTTGTAAAGATGAATATTTAGTGGCATTAAGCTTTTTTAAAATGCAAATATTACAACGATAAAGACCATCGATTCGTTATGAGAGAGATGTTCTTTTATCTGAAGACTTCAGGGCTTAACAGATGACTTCTCAGGTGCAATGAGGAAAAAAAACATTTGCCATCGAGAATTTATTTGTTGCGTGGGAGTTTTATGTATTATTCTGGCAGTGGTTATTCAGTTCTAAACAGAAATGAATAATTATTAAGTACTGCCATTCAGGCCTGGTTTAAACGTCGCATTTTACATGCGCCGAATCAAATACTAATTTAAGTCGACTCGAATGAATACGTTCGGCTGATTTGATTTAAACGTCGCATTTTTTGCCGAATAAAATGCTGAGCGCGAGCGACGTGTTTTAAATTCCCATTCAAGCAAACATAAATTATCAACATAACTTCAATTCGATTTGGCACATGTAAAATGCGGCGTTTAAATCAACTGTGAAACTTCAGTCGAATATTCGACTGGATCAGTCGAATATTCGACTGACTCGCATCGAATTGAAATAAGTCGCATTTAATTGATTTAGACGTCGCATTTTACATGCATTTAATTTGGCAATTCGATTCGGCGCATGTAAAATGCGACGTTTAAACCGGGCCTTAGGTAATCACTAAACTTTAGAAAGCAGCATAATCAAAACACATATTTGCAATTATTATTATTAAAAATCTTTCCCTACTGTAAACCAAGGGAACAAAAGCTTGACCAAGTCACTTGAATCTATTAGGATCTTCGTTTTGCCAGGCCTTGCGTGCAATGCTGTTGACTTGACTTGACAACCCTTCAATTTGGTGGTAATCCAAATTTTATGCATTTTTTCCACTGTTTGGCCACCAAGCTCATGACAACACAAGTTGATCGCACGTCAAAGTCGTCGTTTTGCAACTCCGTCGAGTGCATTTGAGAATCTAATTAACAATTAGATTATGAGCTCGAGATTTCTATGAGGTGATAGTTGATGAGGCCGAAGGCCGAATCAACTATCGCCTCATAGAAATCGAGAGCGAATAATCTAATTGTTTTAGTAGAATTCCTACTGAAATTTCCTTCAAAAAACGTTTTCAATTATTTCTGGTCTGAGAATTAGCTTCACGCTTTATAATTTAGAGAATTTGAGCGAACTGAATTGTCAATTTGATATTTTTAGTTGTGTGTGCACGCTGATCAGTTTCTTTCAAAAATTTCGAGCTTTTTTAATTCAAAAAACTGTAAATGCCCTCCTTTTAGTCTTCTCAGGAATTTTGTTTATTCATTTGTTTCCAAATGTTATTTCAAAACTTCGGAGAAACGAGGAAACGTTGGACTTTTGTCGACTACACTAAGCCACTGCACACTAACGGCTGATAGTGTGCAATGGCTTAGCCAATCAGATTACAGCATTTGCATTAGTATACTAGTAGAATTCTACTAGTTTTAATCAGAGTTAAAGGGTGCCGCGCAAGTTTAACTTGTAAGAGGGTCCCCTATACCTCATCTGAAAACACCTTCACGCAAAAGAATTGGCCTTTTCACGCATCACGAAAAATTCGAAAAACAGCTTCACGTTCACAGAAAAAAGCAAGGAATCACGTTTCACGTAAAAATACAAATCATATTCACGTTGCGCAAAACATATATACATAGATACAATCGTTACAAAAATGTATTTAAACGTTTTAGTGGCTTTTCACGTTTTAAATGTGGGTATTTCTCGACTCTGTGAATAGATCGTAATACGATGACAATTTTTGAGTAATTTTGTTTTTTTCCATTTTCTTTTTTTTCTTTTCAATTTTCCCTTCACGAAGTGTAAATCAGAACTTGTTCTATCACAGACTCGCGCGCGGTATTTGAAAGGACGTCTATGGTTAACAGTGAAGGCAGTATCGGGCACTGTAGATCATTGTGCATACGACAAAAACAAACAAGTCTCATTTCAGTAAGGAAAAACAGAAGATTTTTACCCTGGGGAAACGCGCGGAAATGTCTAATCTCGAAACCATCTGTAGTTTGAATAGATGATACATGCAGTGGCATGAGCAGGCATTGCAAACTATAAATTCTGCCTACTTATTTCCAAAAACGCACATTTAAGACATGTTGAAGTGAACTGTACTTGGCAATTGGTCTTCCTACACCTTTATTGCTGGAAAACTTAACTTTGGTCTCTGCAAACACGGTACTTAAAAGTCAACTCTTCCACATTGAATCGAGTGAGCACTGTTGCATTCACTTTTAGCGCGCTGTGACGTGACTTTTGTGAAATAACGCCGAAAAAGTGCCATAAATTTTGTATTGAAAAATGTTTTGCTGGCTTTCTTAGGTGATACTTTGAGGAAATTGAATTAACAGTCTCCCTTCGCCGCTGAGTATACTGTACGATGAGGGCTAGCAATGAAAGCTGACGTCAGTACCCGAAGAGTATAGCGCCTCAGTATCTTCTTACTCCCTGTAACGTGCTGTATGTATGGGTTATTGACCAAGTGTGAGGTCAAGATGGCTGGATATTGGCCAAGTTCTTTTTTTGCGTGTTTATGGACCGAGACGAAGTCGAGGTCCATAAACTCGCAAAAAAAAGAACGAGGCCAATATCCAGCCATCTTGACCGAACAAACTTGGTCAATAAAGGATTTATTATATGGCTTTTGGTGAAATTTTGCTTTCGGGATGCAGCGGGTAGTCCCGAGCGGGCAAGATGACTCCATCTTGCCCGCTCGGGTAGCCAATCACAGCGCGCGATTTGGTTCATCTTGCCCGCTCACGGAGCTAGCCATATAATAATAACTGTTAATTAAAGTGATCACTAAGATTGACTTAAATACCAAATTTGAAGTTTAAATACTTAAAGTATCTGCACAACTGTACGTTACAATGTAAACAATCCGTTATGTATCTAAATCAAGCGATGCCATTATCACTGCCATCACATACAAAAGTTTCTATATTATTTGAGATCAACACCTTTCCCGGTGGGTCTAAAGGTCGGCGCACACTAGGGGACTGGTCGCAGGGACTTGCTTTGGGGACCAGTCCCATAGTGTGTGCTCGTATTTTACATCGAAATTCTAGTCGCAGGGACCACATTTTTGGTCCCTGCGACTAGTCCCACGAATTAAGCTGGTTTTATTTCTGGGACTAGTCCCACAAATCGATCAATTTTCTGGTGTGTACACACTAAGTCCCATCCACACTAATCCGTTTTCAAACGAAAACGGAGCTATTTTGCTCCCTTTTCAAAGAGATTTGCGTCCACACTTATCGTTTTCGTATCGTTTTCGCCCGTCCACACTACAACACCGTATCCGTTTTAAAACGCTTTAATACCCTCAGTGTGCATGCTCAAATGAACTCGACACATGCGCATTTCAATATATGGGCCCGCGAAATTGGCGCCATTCCTGATTCTTTGTTGTTGAGTGTTGTTGTGGTTTAGAATTCTTTGATATTTTCCTTCTGAACGATGCCAAGAACAGCTGGAAAGCAATCAAAACTTAAAACAGAGGGCGGGCTTTGAGAGAGTCGTTTTATCTTCGTGTTTCTCAAAGCTTGGAAGGTCAGAAGCCTTAAAATATCTTGTTTCCTTCTTGTGAAATCTAAGTGGCGCCTCAGCTGGGTTAATTGCGCCTGCAGCAGCGTCAAAAGACTGGAAGTCATTCCGATCAAGACAGAAGCCACATGGTAGCGTCTGTCTGCCATTTTGGATACTCACGGTCGAGTGGTCTGGCGCCCGGTCGTGTCTATTTTGATGACTTCACCGTTTTCAGATAGCATCGTTTTTTCCATCCACACTAGAAAACAGCGTTTTCAAAAAGCATCGTTTTCAAATCGCTCCACTCTGGAGAGCGTTTTCGAATGGCTCCGTTTTCGGTGATCGTTTTCGGCGTTGTAGTGTAAACGATAACCGTATCCGAAGCAAAACAGCTCCGTTTTCGTTTAAAAACGGATTAGTGTCCCTGCAACTAGTCCCCTAGTGTGTGCCTAGCTTAAAACCATTAACAAATGCGGAAAAGCCGCGTAAAAACTCTTAGATTTACCTTTTCTAATCTGAGATGTTCACATTCCTTGGTCCTAAATGCACCTAGGCGGCTCATAAAACATCCTAATTGTGCATTTTCCTATGAGACGTGAAAATCAGACAATCGTGGACAAAAGTCGTTGAGACACTTGCTTAATTTAACGAATTATCTGTTACCCCAGTAATACGGAAGTTTGAAAAAAGTGCTGCTTTCCTTTTAAAGACGGGTTACTTTTCCCCGCCCCTCCAATACAAAGTTGAAACTCAGGAGAAATTGCGGGTAGTTTTCAACGCTGTATTGGGGATGGGGGGCGAGATTAGGCAGGTGAGGTTGTATTCGTGTCTGACTTGTTCTCAACGACGACGAAAGTACAAATTTGTCCCAAGACTCTCGTCCATGATTGTAGATTCTAGGCCATCCAAGTTCACTGCCGCTGTGGTTAGTTCTCGATCAGTTTTCCATCCGCAAGCGCATCAAATGGTCAGGTTTTACATCTAGTTTAGTGTAGTTTAAGAGCTTTAATGACGCTGAATGAGGTGAAAAATGATTTCCGCAAAAGTCGTTGATTCACATTTCACGCGGAAGTAAATGCATATTTCACGGATCACGAAAAAATCGAAAACCAGTTTCCCGAGGACAGAAAAATATAGATTCACGAATCACGGAAAGAAATAAATCCTCATTCACGCTTCACGCAAAGCAAAAATGCCCATTACGCGTCACGAAAGAAAGTTTAGGGTACCCTCTTGTAACCGCTTGTGGCTGCATTCAGATGTATCGTTTTGATGCAGAGCTGTAAAGTGAGTCGTTCATTTTCAGCGATTTCTCAGCCATGAGCTAAAATTCTCATCATGACTGAAACTACTTGGAAATTAGAACTAACACATTTAAGTGAACTTTGCTTGCAAATTTATGATTCTAGAGTTAATCATTACAGCTACAATTTCCTCAAATGTGATTGGTGCATAAACTTGTGTATTTTGCGCTAATTAATACGCAAAGTTGTAATTGAACAGAGTAATTAGACAGTTGGCTGTAATCGGACGATTACATAAGCCAATCATTTTAAGTCCTCTCCACTAAATCCACCAATTACAACATTGAGTACAATCACTATAGTAACCAATTGAAGACACTGGCTTTGTGAAATTCTGGAGATTTAGTCTCCGGTGACTGTTTTTAAGGAAACGTGAAAGCCATTTTGCAAGTTATTCTCCATGATTTTAATTATGATATTTAAAAATGACCATTAAAAGCTCTTTTCTAAATGAAATGTTTTGTTTTCGTGAGAAATAGTTATGGTTATGATTAATTGGTAACAGGACATGACTTACTTGACTTATTTACTTAAGTCTCCTCTGGGAGAATAGGGCCGTCTGGTTTCCGTAATCAAGGGTTTTTACGGTGTAGGGTGATTAGCCCTACGACCAACTCCAATGGAGATGGTTGGTGTGTTATCGGGATTTTCCTTCTCCTAGGTAGTTGCCTTTTGGGCTGACAGGTACTACCCCCTGGGCTTTGGTTTGGAGTTTTCCATCTCCTTGAGCTGGTTACACTGACGTAGTTCAGCCGGTTGGTCGACACCGTTGCCCGGGGTGTGGCCGTTGCAATGCCTGCAACTTCTGGGAGCCATACGTCAGAGCTGGGTGTTGCAAGTGGGCCAGTGCAGTTCAGCCAACCTGATAAGGGTGCGACCGCCTCCCTGCAAAGGTACTACCACCAGCAGACACCCCATACACTCCAGGACACGTGCATACATACATACACCCCAGGACATAGTGTCATTCAGTCTATAATGATACCCATGATTTAACAAATTGGATTCCCGCTTCGCGGTCGTCCGATTTTGTTCATCACTAATATGATTACAGACCGAATTGGATCCCACTCAGTCCTATTACTATCATAAATAGGCGCGCGTAGAACCAACCACGATGGAGAATTTTGTTATGCATATGTAACTGCCTGGGCCCGAGGCCAATTAGGATTAATTTCACGAGTGTTTTTCAAAGTTTTCAAAAAAATTGCAAAACTTTGAAAATGCAAGTGAAATTAATCTTTAATTGCCCGAAAGCACTTGCGATTACTTGTTTATCACAGACCCCCTCATCACATAAAACGCTTTTACCGGCCGGTAAAACGCAGTTAATGGAACATGACACCCCTTGGCGTAAGGCGGTTTTTCGTTCGTCACGCAATCCAGTAGAGTATATTATAGAACAATACCCGACTGAATAGGCCGTTCCGAAATTTAGCAGGGGACTGGGGCGAGTTTCAAATTTTAACCAATCGATAAACGGACACCACCACATCAAAGATCATGTTAAGATTGGTCATTTGACCAAGTATGATGCTTTTAGGGTGAACAGAGACCGAGTTATGGACCTTGAAATACGGTTCAAAATCCATACAAACGTCTCTAATTTTGAGACAGCGTCCCCCAAAATCATACAAACTCTTAAAATTTTTTATGATTTCCGTGGTACTGTTTACAATGGGCAAACATAGCAATTTTCATCGCAGCTTCTTTCAAATAGTAGATGCACGACGGGATTTTACGGTTGTCACAAAATTGATAAAAAATTTTAAGAGTTTATATGGTTTTGGGGAGGCTGTCTCAAAATTAGAGGCGTTTGTATGGATTTCGAACCATGTTTCAAGGTTCATAACTTGGTCTATGTTCACCCTAAAAGCATCATACTTGGTCAAATGATCAATCTCAACATGATCTTTCATGTGGTGATGTCAGTTTATCGATTGGTTAAAATTTGAAACTCGCCCCAGTCCCCTGTTGAATTTCGGAACTGCCAATGCTAAATTCATGAATGAATGTTCCCTTGTTCTGGCAGTTAGCACAAACGCTATTCAAATCTGTATTTTAGCTTCTATCTTGCAGGGTAATCTAGTGAAATATCTTAGCTTCTCCTAGATTGGCCCATATATTTGTTAGCCCCATTCATGGATGACAAGCTCGCGACGTTGCGTCTATTTAGCTTATAGTACAGCTGTGCCTATTGGTCGAACTTTGAGACACTGTCTTGCTATATAAATTTCAATAATAATTTCAATACACTGTCACAGGGCATAATCCTGGCAGCTCGCATGAGAGTACACATTTTGCAACAATTCTGTTTTAAAATTTCTCTTGTTCATTTTAGCATCATATCAGAATCCAAAGTGGCGGTTAAACAATAATAATAATAATAATAATTTAAAATCCTATATACAATTAATTCGCTAAAAAAAAAGCTATTCCATCAAAACACTATTTACAATTTCTTTCGATCAAAAAGAAGAGCACTTAGATGTGGTCAGGAAAAAAATTCAATATAATAATAGGAAAGGGCGACATGTGATCGTTTTGAATTACCATTAATCTCTCTTAGGCATCTGTAACCACGCTAGGCCTTTTTCCAGACCACTGTTCGCTATTCTGTGCCAATATATGTCTGGATTTATGAAAACGGTGCTAAAGAGCCCAACCCCTAAAACCCTTATTTCACCTGGATTTCTCTAAACTCTAAGGCCTCTTTCAAGCGATGTAAACGGGCGAAGAATAGAGACAGGACGGCAATGAAAGGAAGATAAACGGGTAAAGAAGGAAAAAAGGACTGACTTTACTTTTAATTTTTATATCGTCCACTTTGGAGAAAAAACGCTCACATAGTGCCTGATATCCATCCTTTAGCCTCGTTTTCATAAATCCAGACATAATCATAATCATAATAATAATGATAGTAATAATAATAACAATAATAATAAAAATAACATAGCCGTCTTGCTGAGCTACTGGCAGTGAAGATACAGGAGAGTTACGCTTCCACTATCGCGTGGATAAGGACTCGAGTCTCATTTGCCATTTTGAGGTCTGCATTGGTTTGCTGCGAGGCTCGCGTTCTAGGAGGAGAACTACCCCAAATGTACAGGAGACTGATCTAGAACAAGAAGTCTCGGTCGCATGTAGATAGTTTTTGTTCTTCTGTAAATAGCGTTATCCTCTGACACTGAGTTTATGGCAAAGAGCGTCTTAACATTCTATAATATTGATTTATAATTTTTCTTTCCTTTATTTTATCAAATCTATAATAATAATAATAATAATAATAATTATAATAAAAATAAAAAAATAATAAAAATAAAAATAATATTAATAATAATAATAATAAATTTTAATAATAATAATAATAATAATAATCATGAGAAATTGTAGCAAACACTGCTAAAGCGTGCTCAATACACGTTTGTGTAGAGCGGTGTATAGAATTAGGTGACTAAATGAAAATACACGAGATTCCCTGCGACTCTGAGTTTCGTGCGTATGCACTCATCAGGCAGATTCAATGAAGAGCAAACTTATCAGCTAGCTATATATACATGTTTACGATAAGTGGAACAATGGGGTTCTAATTGCAATGGGTGAGAGGGGCGGGACTATTACATAATAGGGGGGTGTGATGTAAAACTGTTTGAGCTAAACATAGTTAATAGAGGGGAATGGTTATGAAACCCGACAAAGTTCTTTGTTTTAGGTTTTTGTTCGCTTTTTTGGCTTTGACGGTGCACAAAATACAATAGTTGTTTACTCCGTTCTGAGAAACTAACCAATAGAAACGTGTTGGTTACATAATTCATGCATAGTGTATGAGGGCAAAACAAAAGGTTGTGCACTGTCGTGGACCTTCCAACATAAATCTCGCCATCTTTGTTTACCCCTTTGATGTTTGCCGGGCTTCATAACCAGTCCCCTATATTAACTATGAGCTAAAACACTGAAAGTGGAGGAGCGCAATACAATAGCTATTGTGTAGGACAAGCGCCAATTGTTCTTGAGATAAAACTTAAAAACATCAAAGTAAGCTACAGCTGGAAGTTTAAGTTCTCCCCAGGAATTTCATGGTGATTTTCCGCCTAATGTAACAGGATTTTACCTCCGGGGACGTTACCGGAGGTAATCTGCATAACAGTATAGATTTCCCTCGGTAAAAAAAACCCAGGGGATTTATTATATTTACCGTCATTAAGTTTAGGCCGACCCAAAGGAATTCAGGGGGGGGGGGGGGAATAGGGTACAGTTCGTTGATATTACTGAGTCAATACTTTGCTATCTCGGCATTAACAATTTTTAAGTGACCTTTGGCTCCAATCATTATGGATTATTTTTGAAACCGAATAAGAAAACGTTAATCCACCATTTCCATGATACGCTGGCAGACGTTTTTTTTTCAGGCTCAGAATTTTTTATGATTTTGGGATCGTTTACAGGAATCACTGACAAAAAGGACAATTTGGGACAAAACTGTGAAAGTTGTTCAAGTACTCATAACCAACTCGAGATGAAGCCATGTTTCCCGAGAGTAAGGGTAAAGGTAAAGTCTGCAATCCGAGCCACAGTGGCCCAGTAGGCACGGAACTTATCCCGGTTTCTGTAGCATGAAGCGACTGGGAGTATTTCTACTCTCCCCTGGATGGGATGCTAGTCCATCGCAGGGTTACCCCAGGCATTAAATTCGCCGGTACCCATTTATACACCTGAGTGGAGAGAGGCACCTCGAGAGTACTCATTTCACATGGCATTTGGTTTTATTTAAAATGGTCTCAAATATATTTTATTTAGGAAGCAAAAACAACAAATGATTAAATCACGAAATTAAGGCGGCACAGCACAGTTTTTTTTTCTTTCACAAGATGAACAAATCTGCAAGCATTGGCGCATTTTCAAATGAAAGCCGGGGCGGATCCAGACCTTGAGCTAAGAGGGGGAGGGGTGGGGGGGGGTTGATTTACTTGGCCTGCTTCTATAAGACTCCAAATACACTCTTTTTTTTATAAGAATATATTTTATAAGAATATCGAGGCTGAAATTTGCGAAATTTTAAGAATATTTTAAGAATAAAGCCGAGGCTGAGATTTTGAAAAGGATAGATATAATTTTGTGTTGAAACATCTGTAAACACAATACAATCCATTTCCTATCCCGGGCATATTATAGGAGACATTTCTTCTCATTTAATTACTGTAAAACCTTACAATCACATCTCTTGAGTATTAAGTTTGATATTTGCTTGCGTCGTTTAACGCATCAAAAAGAAAGTTTTAGACATATATTTTAACTTGTTGAAGTTGCACTCTCAATAGTTTTCTAATTTTCTTTTTAATACAAATCAAACACATTCATTTCCTTATTAAGTTATTGCAATATCTGTCAAGAGCAGCATTGCAAGATATGCTGTAAACAGTAAATTTGAAATTTTGTGTAAAAAAGTAAACAAACATTTATTACATGATCCTCAGTTAATGCTAATATTGCTTTTTCAAGCATGTCCAGGTATAGATACTTTTACTTCAGCTTGGGTGGCACTTCTAATTCCCTTTTTCCTTTACCTACTTTCTCTTCTCCAATATATCCCTGTTCGTAGGCTTGTACCTCTCAATACAAATGCAGATTGCATGCTACTTTCGGGAGTATTAGCCCTCGTGACGTTTGAAATTACTTTTCTTGGGAGTGGGGCGAGGTGGATTATCGCTACTTCTAAAACCTAATATAATAGCGAAATTGAGCGTCAAGTGGGTGACTGAAATGACTAAAACAAAGGCTGTGCCCTTTTAGTTACCAAAGACTGGTGATATATGAGCAGCGAAAGCAAAGCGTAATTTTTCGTGTGAGATTTGCGTTTTCAGCTTGCTCCTTATGTGCCTCTAATCACTCAAGCACGCTCGAATATCGATTCGAGCTAAATGGAAGACAGCATGAGAAGTTTTGAAATGGCATTAAGGAAAACTGGAGCCCTACCTGCTCTGGATATATCACCAGTCGGTGACTGAATTTGCATTCACTGTCAAGGGCATTATCATCCCCACTTACGTCTGAGTAAATTCAGACGATGTCTAAAGATCTGACCCGGATAGTCGCTGCTTAAAAAAAACACAAATTTCACTTTCTTTTACCAACACAATAGTAACTCGGAGAAACAAACTCTTACCACCAGCAGACAGCGCTTTTTTATTTATTTTAGTGAACTTTACAGTGGCGGGTCCAGGTTTCCCCCCCCCCCCCCGCACAGAAGGGAGAAAAGCCAGCAGACAGACAGACAGACAAACATGTTTACACTCTTTTTTTTATAAGAATGTTGTTTTTCCGGGCCAGCTGAATATTCTTATTTTTCTGCCGATTTTAGGCTGAAAATATTCTTGTATTATTCTTAAATTATAGCTTATGACATTTCCGTTTTAGAATTTATTGTGGTATCAATTCCAAGTGTTTGGTATCTAGATCTGAATCGCGTTGTCATGTGTCGTCGAGTGCAGGTTTTTTCGTTTAGTTGGCTAGTTTCGCCGTTCATAGAAAGGAATAATTTTATACGGTTAAGTTAAAAACATAAAAATTGTATTGTATTTACAGATGTTTCAACGCAAAATTATATCTATCCTTTTCAAAATCTCAGCCTCGGCTTTATTCTTAAAATATTCTTAAAATTTCGCAAATTTCAGCCTCGATATTCTTATATAATATATACTTATAAAAAAAAGAGTGTATTTGGAGTCTTATAGCAGCAGGGCAAGTAAATCAACCCCCCCCCCCCCCCACTCCCCCTCTTAGGGCCTGTTTACATGGAGGTGGGGGACCCCAGGTAGGTGAGGTAACCCGCCTCTCCATATAATCTCTCATTTTTATTTGATCATGTTTACATGATAGGTGGGGTAACCCGCCTAGGCGGGTTGCGCGGTCTGCCAGGTAGGGTAACCCTGTCAGCCGGAGTCGCATTTTGCCATGTAAACGACTCAAGGTGGGGTAACCCGCCTAGCCGGGGTTGAGTTCATGTTACATTTGCAAGCGCGCCAAAGCGCGCCAAATTAAAAAAGTAAAAAGCCACAGCACTGAAATGTTGCAGCGAGACCAGATAATGAGAGGAAAAGAACACTGACCGCCAAAATGCGTCGTTCGCCTGCCATTTTCTCTGTTTACATGCCTAGCGACCAAGCAACAACGCCTAGTAACGTCACCCCGGGACCCTGGGGTTGTAAGTTTGCACGTAAACGCGGGCTATTTTTCGACCACGGCTAGGCGGGTTACCTCACCTACCTGGGGTCCACCACCTCCATGTAAACAGGCCCTTAGCTCAAGGTCTGGATCCGCCCCGGCTTTCATTTGAAAATGCGCCAATGCTTGCAGATTTGTTCATCTTGTGAAAGAAAAAAAAACTGTGCTGTGCCGCCTTAATTTCGTGATTTAATCATTTGTTGTTTTTGCTTCCTAAATAAAATATATTTGAGACCATTTTAAATAAAACCAAATGCCATGTGAAATGAGTACTCTCGAGGTGCCTCTCTCCAGTCAGGTGTATAAATGGGTACCGGCGAATTTAATGCCTGGGGTAACCCTGCGATGGACTAGCATCCCATCCAGGGGAGAGTAGAAATACTCCCAGTCGCTTCATGCTACAGAAACCGGGATAAGCTCCGGCCTGGCGGGCCACAGTTGGCTCGCATGCAGACTTTTACCTTTTTTAACCTTGTGAAATATGGCGTTACCCTTGTAATGTGAAACCGGGAGAAAGTAACATAACGGCATTAACATGTGACCTCTCACACCGCAAAGGTCATTCGACTTGTTTATTCAGTGAACGGGGACTGAGTTATTTACCCATAAGTGGACATGAACTATACAGATATGAGAGACTGATTTGCTTCCTTTTGAAGTGTGTATTCTCATATTTTTAAAGGACTCTCGACTAAGCAATACGATGAAAAGATCCACACCTGCGTGTGCGACAGCAGATGTAAACATTGTCGACCTTATCGAATTTTATGGCCGTTTATGCTCGCTGTGTTACTGGAAATATTTTAAGAACAACTCAAAAGGACACTGGGAAGTTAAAATAATTTCTAAAGCGGCAGAAGGAGCGTAAATGACGGTGAGTCGTTGTTTCCTGTTTTAAGCCGTTGACTTCCAAAGAGCAACCTCGTGATTTGCATAAAGTTGAACTCGCTTACATGCTGTAACATTTTATTTTACTGACGGGGAACATTTTAATTCCCAGAGCTATAACTTTTCTGGTGAAAAAACCAATAACCAAGGTTTCCTAAAATATAAATATTTTGACCAAATGATATATACCAGTGGCCATTTATCCTAGTCGAAGTTGGCCCTTATTTGTTCCTTGCCAAGTGACACAAATGGCGGCTGTACAAATACCCTTCGTTAAAAAGCTGTAAACAAAACTTCAAGAAACTTACTCCACGACTTTAAAGTATAAGAATGAAATAACAATTGTGCCAAGTTTCGTTTTCATAGGATTTTTTTTACGCCCCTGATGTTTGCGTAAAGAAAGCGTGAAATTTGAAGATTTTAAGTTGCGAAAACCGCCATTATATGCAAATTTCGAACTTTCTTAAATTTTGGCCGCAAAATAAATCGTTGGAACTTTAAACTATTTTTCCTTGAATAAGTTCACCCAAAGGTATGTTTTGGCGAAATAAAAGAAAAATCGATTTTTCGCCGGTGTCTTCCGATTCTCGACATTCTCAGAAAGTCACTCTTAAGCTTTTCAAACCGCCCGTTGTACAATGCATGGAACTATTTCGATTGTGCAGAAAACGTTTCTACCAACGGGAGTTGGTTAGCTTTTTGAGTTGAATAAAAAATATCGCTGTACACGAATTTGTAAAACGCTTTGGGAAGAGTGCGGCCCGCCTTTGATTGGTGCGCTATTGTTAATTCTATCGCGCCTTAGGATTTACTTTACGCATTCAGCCGTTTGATTGACAGCAGCTGAAATCTGCGAAGAGACTCAAGTATTCCCAAAGCTGAATCTGTAAACCTCACATCACATCCGACTACTTCTAGACATGCCAATTATTTTGCCGCCCTGAGAACTGCAAGTACATGTCGCGAGAGACAATGGCATTCTGCGCGATGTCCAATTGAATAGACTGAAAGGCTTCAGGATCAACCCTCCGCCTCTTCAGGTTTAAGGCTACTGTTATTAACTGCTTCACAGTTCTGAGATGTCCTAAAGATGTTTTCCGGGGGCTTTGAACACTGATCTCTTCTCCTATAATCACTCTATATTTTCAGTGAGGCAACAGAGTAACACAACCAGTGACGGCACTACGTTGTTTTGGCCGCGCGCCAAGATGGCCGGCAAGTTTAGGTTCACCCGGTCAACTTCGAACGGTTGAAAAAGCAGTCTTCACTTACTGTATGCGAAAAAAAGTTTGCAGTGTTTCCATATAAGGTTCAAACTTTATTATTAAGCAAAAATGTCACATGCGAAAATTTCGTTTTAGTAACACTTTAAAACTAAACTATTCGTAACTTTTCAATGTTACAGAAACGAATTAAAGTTGAAACATTCATGCTAGCTATTCTTAATTTTTTCTTTGGAATAGTGTGATTTTCAGGGTGTGGGCTTTGCTTCTTTCTTAAATAGGCTCAGGTTTTAGACAGTCCGAGGCACACACCTATCCGAAATTTACGGAAGTATCCCTTCCCCAGGTGGAAAAATAAGTAAACAAAAATGTTTCTGGCTCTTAAATTTAGTTGCATATAGTTAGGAACTTTCAGAAATTTCTGCCATGCTTGTTTACAAGTACAGGACGGCAAAGAGAATGTTAAATACCGTTTTGTTCGCTGCCTGCTTGCCCTACGAGCATGTTTGGTATCTCTAGTTGCCATTGTCCTTCTGTAGGTATTTTCTAGGCTACGTAGCCCAAGCTCTGGAAGCGTCATCATCACTTCAAGGAGGTTTCGCTCAAAGTCGATTTGATACGCGTCGATTGCTGCTTTAATAACAGCAGACATTTCCGGGCGATTCATTTTCCCTGTGACCTGAAGGGCGTGGCTTCAGTCAAGAATCGTGTATAGTATGAGTGCTAAATTGTAGATAGTTAAATATTTACAGACTTAATATAAAACTCATTTTGATGGTTTCGGTTTAACACAGTTTAAGCCGCAGGAATATATTTCGACCGCAAAAGGTTATTTCGATGAATTTCAAACAAATAACAATGGCTGAAGCCTTTTGTCAGTTATCAGAAAATCTGACCACAAACGTCAGTTGTCGGTTTTTTTTTTTTTTTTTTTGTTTTTTTTTTTTTTTGGGGGGGGGGGGGTTGTCATTTGTCAGTTAACCCCATCCAGACCAGTCCGAGCCACTACGAGAAATGGATATATGGTGACGTCACGAGAAATCGCAAAATGGCCGCCAAAGCTAGGCACACTATACAAGGTCCCTTCCGAGCTCTTTTCGGGGCATAAAAGTATGCTTTTCCCACAAGGCTTTGCACAAAATACAATTGATCAATGAAGTTTTAGTTGAGTGCCAAAAAAAATGGCAGCTTGCGGGGCGCTTTCGAGTTTGGAGACGAAAACCTCACTATTTTGTGCTATTTTTGCTCTGGTTTCTACACGACAAAACTCCAAACAGATGGAAAAATCAGGTACGTTGCAATTTTTTCCTTCTTTGAAAAAAATACGTCATTAATGTCTATAAAATTTGCTTCCATTTGGTGGTATTTTTGTTTTGGTTAACGATTGCGTCGCTTGGTCCAAGGTTTTTAAAGATGAAATACTGTAGTTTCGCCACATGCGTTTGTTATTGACCGATCGCGCGGACCATGCTGTGGACCTGACTTCAAGCTGTGTTTACTTTTCTCCCCGACAGGCTGTAAAGGACACCAGAACGAGACTAATCTATTTCCGTAGTGATTACAAGTGATTCTTTTTGATTCGTTAACTTTGTTTATCTAGTGTTACGTCATTAGTTTTTACACGTAGAAATACTTAGTACAAATAGAGGCAACTTGCCAGTAGCTTTTAGTCCTCGTTAGTTTTCACCTTGATTGGAGCGCCTTAGTAATAGCAAGCTTGTCAAGTCACCCTTGGCTTTTGAGTTCAAGCGGGAACCGATGTGTAAGTGCAATTACTTTATACCTTTGTTTTAAGTACTTGTCTCGGACAATAGTTTTTTTAGTGCAATATACTCGCGGTTCCCTCCACGTGTGGAATTTAAGTCAAACACGTGACCACGCCCCGGCGTTTATATCTCGCCCTTTTGCCTTTATGAGCATTGAATTCAAAACACATTTTATGTAGTATTGGTTCCCTTTCATGACGAGACGCAGCGGGGTCTATCTGGAAGTACCTTAAAGGAATGCGGGGTTGGTAGACCCGCATTCCTAACATATTTTTATGTTCCGCTGTCAGGGATTAACGCGTGCAAAGTAATAAGTGTCAAAATCCGCCGCCGCAGCTGTCAAAAATAATTTTTGCCACCGGAAGCGCAGGGACTGCCGCACGCGAAGACAAATCCGCATAATTTTATTCTTTGTAAAACTTAGCGCTACAAAGCCGCCAAATAAAACGAACGGGGAAGCCTTTGCCGCTCGTTTTCGCGGCTTCGCTGCTTCGTGCACGCGCAATCAAATTGCTTAAACCGCCAAGCTAAGCAGGCTATAAAGCCTTTTGCATGCAGCGGGGACACTGAAAAAGTTTCTTTATTAAAATCCATGACTTTGAGCAGACAAAGCAGCAGACAAAGCTTAAGACGATCCACAATTACAGAAATGAATTACGTATATACGCTTCACCCATTTATTTCTGTTTCCCGCTCGAGGGGCTATCTTTCCCCTTTGTCAACTGTGGTCTCAATGTAAAATTAACGTTCGAGTGTATGATAGAGATAGCAGAAAGCGCATTTGCGACAAACCATTTAAAACTTCGTGCTCTCATGTAAGAACCTCGAGAAACGAACATTCTCTTTGCAGTGCAAGAAACTCATTTATTCTTATTTATTTATTTATTCTTCCAATTCACTTTTCCGATTTTCTTTAAGTTCTATATCCACTTCCGTGAATGCCACTGTAAACCTTGGCGATAACTGAGCAGTCAAAATGAAAAACAGAAATTATTAAAGGCAACAGTGGCACGCTCCGACGAAACGTCTGGATGCCACTGTAAACCTTGGCGATATATAAAACTGAGCAGTTAAAATGAAAAACAAAAATTATTAAAGGCAACAGTGGCACGCTCCGACGAAACGTCTGGATGCCACTGTAAACCTTGGCGATATATATAACTGAGCAGTTAAAATGAAAAACAAAAATTATTAAAGGCAACAGTGGCACGCTCCGACGAAACGTCTGGATGCCACTGTAAACCTTGGCGATAACTGAGCAGTTAAAATGAAAAACAGAAATTGTTAAAGGCAACAGTGACACGCTCCGACGAAACGTCTAGATGTCACTGTAAACCTTGGCGATATATAAAACTGAGCAGTTAAAATGCAAAACAAAAATTATTAAAGGCAACAGTGACACGCTCCGACGAAACGTCTGGATGTCACTGTAAACCTTGGCGATATATAAAACTGGGCAGTTAAAATGAAAAACAAAAATTATTAAAGGCAACAGTGACACGCTCCGACGAAACGTCTGGATGCCACTGTAAACCTTGGCGATAACTGAGCAGTTAAAATGAAGAACAAAAATTATTAAAGGCAACAGTGGCACGCTCCGACGAAACGTCTGGGTGTCACTGTAAACCTTGGCGATAACTGAGAAGTTAAAATGAAAAACAGAAATTATTAAAGGCAACAGTGGCACGCTCCGACGAAACGTCTGGATGCCACTGTAAACCTTGGCGATAACTGAGCAGTTAAAATGAAAAACAAAAATTATTAAAGGCAACAGTGACACGCTCCGACGAAACGTCTGGATGTCACTGTAAACCTTGGCGATAACTGAGCAGTTAAAATGAAAAACAGAAATTATTAAAGGCAACAGTGGCACGCTCCGACGAAACGTCTGAATGCCACTGTAAACGTTGGTGATAACTGAGCAGTTAAAATTAAAAACGGAAATTGTTAGCTCAGTGAATTTCTGCGGAACATTTCGACGAATATCTGAATGCTGGGGAAAAGCACGGGCCTAAAACTTGGAGAAGTGTCTTATTTATTTAGCTTCTACAACATCACAATTTCTGAGCTTCTTCCACTGGATTGTTTTAGTTAGTTAGTTTTAGTTTATTTCGCTTGCCTTTTCGTAGTCTAGCTGCTTGTTAGCTTGTCTTCGTTAAACTATGATTGGAATGTATATTCATCTTTTACATTTTCCTGATCATTTGTTATCTTGGTAATCCGCAAATATTTTAGTAATGAGTTTGTATAATTTCGCATTGTCTTTCAGTTTACATTCGATTATCGTCAATTAAATCACCAACAATCAGTGACAATCAGTGATTCCTGACTTTACTCGACTAGTAAAGCATTCCCGCTCGCTACGTTCATCGCGACAAGTTGTTTAGCTCGTGACCTTTGGCTCTTCAACAGTCGCCGTGAGCCTGGCGCTACACAGGCAATAGAAAAACACCGAGATTTCCTCAAGAAACACTGTAGATTTTGAGGTATTAAAGAATCTAAAAAGGGATGACAGAGATCACGAGAAATAATTATTCGAAGCTGTTCGCAGTGAAACGGTTCACGTTGACATAGCAGCAAATAATACTAGTAATGTACATCCCGAAACGTTGTGCGCAGCAATGATGCAACGCAAAGTTATATCGGTGAATTATTTTGAATGAGGTGTGTGGTACACATGTACGAATCAAAAAATGGTTGAAGTTGTTTTTAATGCTCATTATACACGCCAGCTTGATACAACTGTAATAGTTCAGGAACATCTGCAAAGCCAAGTTTCAGTTAAGGCCAATGGTTTTAAGGCTATCAGTACATTTTCATGTAGGATTTTAGCAGTGCAGAAGAAGTTATTTGTTGAATCTGGCCAAATTGTACATGTACTTGTAACTATTGATAGATAGGTTTCTCGGTAGTAATGTTTCTGAAATTCAAAATACATGTCAGTTTACTTTGCAGTCCTGGTCACTTCAGTTAGCATGAAGTCCTTCATTTTCAATTGCTTATTGTGTTAGAGTGGGTGTGTGGTTAGTGTTGTTTTTCTATTGATAGATATGTTTCAGAAAGTCATGTACAACATTATTTTCCCGTCACAAAATTAGGCCTTGTTTACAAGCAGGTAGGGTAACTCTAGTGCTAGGTTTACCCTAGTACACGAGAGGGTTACCCTAGCACTTGCACATTTCTTCTTATTTAGCGTTATTACATTTAGCAGTGATACACACCCTAGTGCCTTGTAAATGCTCTGCTAGGGACAATTCGCCTATAATACCCAAAAATGATGACCCAGAAAACATCGAGTCCTTACACAATTTGTCATATTTTTGCTGTGGAAATAAATTATTTTCCAGTTTTGTTATCTGTTTGTACTTAACTTAACCGGTAACCGAAGCGCAACAAGCATAAAGTTGTCTCGGTCAGTACAGTTACCCTGCCTATAAATTTTGCTTGTAAACCCGTGCTATCTTTTAACCATTACCCTGGCGGTAGGGCTGCCCTGCCTCCTTGTAAACAGGGCCTTGGAGCGTTTCCACATTTTGTTACAAAGAAATAATAGCTATATGTATACCTGTTTTTTAAACACTTGTTTATAGTTGTAGTTTTGCAATCATCGTATGTTACACATATTGTAATTTTGTAGTTTTTTTTAATTTTGTAGTTTTGTAATCGTGTCCTATTTCGGTTCAAAGAGAGTTTCAAAATTTTCAACACTTACGTGGTCTAATGATAAAATGCTTATTGACTGAGTAAGGTCGGGCCGGACGGGAAAATATTTGGCTCTCGGTCAATATGTACGGACCTTGAGCTAAATATTTTCCCATCCGTCCCTCCCACTCAAACCCCACATGTTTCTTCAAATCTTTCAGAAAACAGGTGCAGATGATTTCTTTGCTTTTTTTCAAATAATACATTTACAAAGAGTAAAATAGTTGTTCTTTAAGGCACTAGACTGGTGATAAGAATTTAGACCACTGTACAGAAAAAAAGGATCATGTGTACTTAAGGCATCTGTCGATCGAGTATCGGTCGATACTCTCGGCCGATATGTCGGCCGATACTCGGTCGATATGTCGGCCGACACTCGACCGACATCAACCGACACGCATGTCGGCCGACACTCGGCCACCACCTGGCCGAAACTGTACCGACTCTCAGCCAACACCACGCTCATTTGCTCAGCTCTCGCTACTGAGTTCTATCTTCTCTACTCAACTGAGAGGGGCTTTCAGTGGCCGTCGTCCTTTCTTGGCCTTTAACTCCGGCAGCATTCATGTCTTTTTTCCAGCTATGTTTTTTCCTCGTCATCTTTTTTTGTATACGACCTTCGTTACTTACGGAAGTAGCAGCTTTTGGGGCTTGTTGCTTACGGAGGTTCGTTATTTTCGGGTAGCGAAAAATGATATAAAAAGTTGATACGACTGCGCTCTCTTTCTGCCACATGGATGGGTTTTTCAGTTCTAGACTCTGTGATATTTCGTGGCATAAGCAATACCTTCCCTTGTTGTAGAGTGCGTTTTATCAGAGTACAAATTGAAACTCATAAAAAAGGGTTCGAGAAATGTAGAAAACACCCACTTGTGACTTGCCTTTTTTACACTTCTCTCCTGTTCTCAAATGCACGTCGTGTTTTATCACAGTGTGATACACGGGTAAGGCTTCTTTATTTGTTAATTATCATACGTAATGCGCCTGAATATTGATCATTGGAAAATAAATATTGCTATAGAACCTGGGTCTCTATCTTTGGTTGAGATGGGCTTGTTGAGGGTAGGTTCACTACTTTCTGAAGGCCTGTTGTTTTCAGGGGGTCGACTCTTGCCGGATTTAAAGTAATTCCCTTGAAATTGTTCTACTATCAAACGTTTTTTGAAACTTGGCGTAATGAACATTCATGATATGAACATTATAAAAATACAAAAAAAAAAATGGGTCAACGTGCTTGTTTACGAGTCAGCAGGCTCTTAAAATGGGGGTATATTTTACTGGTTGCGCGTTAAAAGTTCTAATCACCTTCATACAGAATTAAGTCTTGGTTACTTGAAGCTTCATTTATTGACATAAGCGGTATTGCTTTATTTAAGCCGTTTTTGATTGCCTGGTTGCGGGGATATTGCAGTTTTTCGGACAGTTCCGTGGTTAACTTGAAGTCCTCGCCTTCGCCAAAATACACCCAGTTGGGAACTATTTTCCAAAAAAAAAATCATGTTCTACTATCAATTTTTTTTTCCTCTTCAAATATGTTCTTCATTAGACTATTCTTAGCAAATACCTGAAATAAAAATCGGGGGTCACCGTACTTGTTTAAGAGAAAAGGAGAATTTATTCCGTTATCGAGCAGGCGGTGTGCGCACTACGATCGCTCTGCATCATGGTCGAAATAAAAAATCGGCTCATTTACATCGAGACGCGGTTGAGTGCAGGTCGATTGACTTAGTGAAGGCGTAATGGGAATCAACTGTCTTTTTCCATACCTCTGTAGATTTCGCAAAAACGTTCATTTTCGCGAATTTTCTGGTCAGACTGCGGCTACCGATGCGTCTTGCTGGATACACAACGCTTTGAGCTTGTCAGTATCACAGAGTGGAAATAGAGAAAGGTGAGATAATTTGCTGATCATTGCGTTTCATCTTGTTTACGATCTTTGTCAAGCTTAACTGTAAGATTACGTTTACTTTTTTTCCAGGTTTGGGGATATTTTTCAAGCATATTTACGTGCAGTCATGAAAGCTGGAATCACACCGTTTGCTGTGTTCGAAGGAATAAGGGGAAGGTAAGAAAATCTCAAGGACTTGTTGTGAATGTTGTCGTCGCTTAACAAACTAAGTCCTTTTTGCTCGCTTTTGTTTTTAGGAAAAAGAGGGAGAGAAAACCGTCTGAAGAAAGCTGACGAGTGTAACTCATCCCCACAAGAGTCCAACAAATTACGCAGCCAGGCTGTCTTGATCACTTTCGACGATGTAATCGTTTGTATTCACGCGAGTGTGTGATTTCCACACATGAGAACTTTGTAAATTTGGAGCATGTTGTAAAATTTAATTTTAATATAGCATTTCAATATTCAGTAAATAGATGTATTTCAGTTTAGCTTTTAATTGTAACTATTGCACAGAATTGTATTTTATGTTATTGTATATTTTTTGTTGTCATATTTTGCTATTTGTTGTTTTTTCTTTCGGAGAAATTAGCTACAAAAGGTACTGATAAATTCGAGACAAAATAAAGTTTATGTATGCATGTATGTTGTTGTTCGAATTAAGGGTCAATTTTGAAGCAGAAGTGCTGGGTGGGCACATAGATGTAACGATAATTTAATTCAAACACGCACCAATTCTATAGCTCTAATGCTGATAGAAAGTAATGTGATCTAATTATACGGTTTTCCTATCCAAGTCAATGATTTGTAAGGCAAGAACCGGACTGGAATGGCATAAGGTTTTCGACTGCGCAGTTCATCTGCAATCAAGAAAACCAACAGATGACTTGCAGCAACACGTTTCTTGGAGAAAAGATCTTTGAGGTAACTTAGAAGGTTGGATTTCATAAAGCCCAGATTTGCTACTGCACCACCACCACTGCCACCACCATCACCACCCTGTTGTACAAACGCATTTATCTCAGCCTGAAAACTTCTAACTTTCTTTACAAGTTCTTCCAAACCAACAGCACTCCAAGCCAAATACATCAATGTGTGCTCAAATGACTTGGCTTCCTGCAATGCCTTGCTATATGCTCCGCTTGCAACGTCAGCACCACTTGTGAGAAAGTCCTAATCATTACCAAGCTCATGCAACAAGTTTTGTAAATTTTCAGTTACTGTTCCGCTTCTTCCTGGTGTACCAATACTCTTTAAAAATGCACATCTTGATTTGTAATCATCAAACATTGCCTGCAGTGATCCATCTCCTAAATCTTCATCACCAGCCAAAGTTCCACGCATACTCTCTCTCAACCCCTTTCGAATATCACATCCATCAGCCTTGATCCACCATCTTCCTTTGGGGTTGCTCTCTTGAACCTGCTTGAGTGCTTTCATCCAAGGTGTGAAATAATCTTATTAGTCTCAGTATTAAGTGCCTTCCAGGATATTCAGACCATGGATGGAGAGTACCGTATCAAACAAGATTTGATTACATGCTCAATATTTGGCCCATTTAATTTGTTATGCAATTTGGAAAGCAAAATGGTCTTGCAGAGATCCGTCTTCTTAAATCAGATAGTAATACCCCGCTCAATTACAAGAGACCTGATTAAACCAACCCTTCAACGTCCCGCCTTTGCGACTTTTATCTCTTTCACCTTAGAGGCTAAGTTAGTATCTGGCCGCAAGCCCCACATTAAAAGCTGCAATTCAAGGTACAAACTGTATTCTAGGAGTTACTCAAAATTAGGAGGGCAAAGATATTTCCCATTTTTCTTTCCTTTTGAATTAGATGAATGTAAAATTGAAATATTGACTAGCTGTATGTCTGTCCGTATGACTTGTGACATGTCACAGAAACATGTAGTTACCTTTCAAATGGAACATTGTACAGGTGTATGTGGTCTTTGGGTACACAGATAGTGATTTGCAAAAATGATAGTACTTATGGGAATGAAATGGTTTCAAATGAGAAGCGTCAAAAGGAATACATAACACTCATTTGTAGATCATGTACCCACATAATCATCATGAGTATAACAAAATGACTTACTTGGGCATCAACAGTTCTTGAAAATCCAGATGACGCAATGTTCTTCTGTATCTCTCGTACACCCTAGCTTGCTATATTTACCTTGCTCTGAAAAGAAAAATTTATTTAAAAAATCTTTGAACTAGCTCTACAGTGCTAATGCCGCTTTATATGTTTTCCAATTATTTTTGACAACTTTCTGATGGCTGTTGTTTTAACTGATCCCTAAAAATATGAGAAGTGCGAGAGGCAGACTTGGCAATTGTCATAGAGTAAATGTGGAACCCGACAACTCCACCTCTTTCAGTTTTTGCAATTTTTATTGACCAGTTCAAATGAAAGACGTTTAAAAATTGTGCAAAAGATGTCAAAAATGTTTCAGAAATATATCAAGAATGGTATGGTATATCTATATGGCACTTAAATACCAATTCCGAAAAACAAAACCCACCCTTACATAATATTTGCCGAAGCTTACAAATGTGGTCGAAAAGGCTTTTGAAACATTTTGATAAGAACTAGAATAAAAATATTATTACTTTGCTGCAATCAATAGTTACATAAATAGGGTATACCAGTAGTTAACTTTTCTTTTTGCATGGTTATATACAGCTCTTTATTATTTTTAGTAGTAAGATCGGTCTCGCTCAACCTGAGTCAAATGATCAAGCTCAAAACAGAGTGAATTAAAATAGTATGGACTTTAATGGTAACCGACCTTCAATGGATCATACATCCCTGGAATGTGTCTCACATTCTTGGTTGAACTGGAAGTAATGGAATGGAATTTCTCCATTTCTTGACTTGACAATGACCCTAATTCCATGTCTTGCTTGTCTCTGTCGGACACATGAGTCCAAAGATTTGGGACATGCATCACTTCATCAATATTAGTTCCCTCATTGCTTGTAGCGGAAATAGAGCATGCAGATACATCACTTGAAGTTACAGACATGCTGCAAAGTCTTTGATCGACACCGTCCAAAGAGTCGTCACATACTTCCTCATTTAAATTTAGCAACGATTCCTGTAATGCACTTCCAATTCTGTCTACTTCAGGCTGATTTCCAGGGCTCTGGAAGGCCTCCTTCTGCTTCTCTAATTTCATACTACCATGCTGGTCCCCTGTGAAGACACAACCACTTATGCCCGAACTGAGCAAACATAGCTTCAAGCCATAAAGCATAATGGGCTTCCATACCAAGTTTCCGTGTCATGTGTCTTGCAAAAAAAGCGGATGTTGTAATCCAGCAAGCCGTATGGCATCCAGTCATTCTTGGAGTGGAACCCTCAAAGCACTTACTAAGATCATGGATAAGATTGTGCTTTTTGTGGGAAAACAGATTCTTCATTGCACTAAGGCTAGAAGTAATAAACTCACTGCCTACAAATTTGAAGAACTCTAGGCCGTCACTTTCTACAACAATAAGCTTGAAGATATGTTGCAGGAGTTGTGCTCTCAATCTAGCCTCCCACGCAGACGTTCTTAGGCTTGTCACGCGTTCCTCCCCACGAACGTCTGCTCAGCGGACCGGTCACATCCGTTCGTTGACGGTTAGCCAATCATAGAACCTCTGCCAATCTGGGCAAAGCTGGACTTTGAACGACTTTGACCCAACGCTTCAAGACGAGAAATTTATGCCGCAAAATGTTCACAATTTTCACTTACGTACCAGTTCTTCCAGCAACTGCAGACGTACATATTATTTTAGAAGTACCGGACACTGATAAGATCCACATTGAGGACTGGTACGGTCTTGCCAGAGCTAAGTCAAACAATGGGATATACAATACGCAAAACAGTCAACTGATTCGCACGCAGACAGCTACATTTTAATTATGTGGTGGCACAAGGGGCAAAAGGAGCAATAAACCTTTTCATCGAACTCGAGAAACACAAGCTCAACCAAATTGATGGAAGAAACATAAGAACCTCACCACAGAAACGTGTAGCTTTCTCGAAGTAAAGCACGGCGTATCCGAAGAAAAAACCGGACGTGGGTAAATATGATTTGCGTGATAAGAAGCAACATATATCTTGCTTCTTATCACGCAAATCATATAGTTCTAGTGAAACAACCGGGCCCAGCGCCACAATATTAAATGCAGGTAAGCAACATTTAACGGAAAAATTCTTATTTTCCATATTTTGCCCCTCAAAAGCAAATATCGCGCAATATAAATGAGTCTAAACAATGCATAAGCACATGGCAAACAGCCTAACAAACAACAGAGATGTCAACATTAACAGAACAGGATTGGTTCTTTTAAAACAAAGGCTAACCGTCAGTGAACGGAAGTGGCCTGTCCGTTGAGCAGACGTTCGTAGGAAGGAACGCGTGACAAGCCTAAGAACGTCTGCGTAGGAGGCTACTCTCAATCTCGATGACATTGAGCTTTTAAAACGTGAAAGGAAATCCTTGACCACATCTCCTACACCATAAATAAACTTTTGAGTGTGCATCCTTGACTGGAGAACATTTGAAGATAGGAGATAATGAAGAGATATCAGGAACAGGTACAGGTTTTTGTGGAGTACTCCTATTAACTTTTACTTAAAAATAAAAGGAATTTTGCAAATAATCTATCTTTAACACCTCCTCAGCCTCTGACAAAGACTGGAACTGCTTGGACAAATGCTTGGTGACACGTGTGCGACAAGATGCACCTTAAAGGAAAACAAAAAAAAAAATCAAATTCAACTCAAGAAAAATGATTAAATTTACATATCATGGAGTCAAATAGTAAGTACTCTAACTTGGTTTTATTAAAACTTATGGCAACAATGCATTTAGACAACATAAATCAATAAAATATTCTTCTATACGCGTAATTACATGTACTGAGACAATACATAGTAGATTACAAGTGGGTGACAAAATAGTGCAAGAACTGGAAACTGAAAAACTGCTAGTCAAACTAAAACTTTTATGGAAAAAAAAGTTATTTCGAATTTACCAGTAGAAATAGTTTATTTTGACAAACCTGTTCTCGTAGAGTTGTATGTCTTGTTCACTGCACTCGCACAAGCATCCCAAAATTTTGGATCGCTGTGCTTGGGCCATTTGTCTATCCATGCTTCTTCCCAGAATAGGCAGATATACTGAAGAACTGCAGACGTTTCTACCTCGGACCATTCCCGTTTATCAGAAGACTTCTTAATGTCATTCTGGTGTTCTTGAAAAAGAGTATTTCTTGATGTTCCTTGCGTCGATGGTCTTTTATTTCCGGGCTTGCCTGGAGTATTGTCCTCCACAACAACAGGCCTTTTAGCGGCCATATCCGCCTTAAGTGTCACCAACTCCAAGGGCTATAACTCAAAACCCGATGAAGAGCATTGGAGAGCGTTTATTCCACGCTGTAGATAAAGAGTTAAACAAACAATTCAGACCTTTTTTGAGACTGAAACCAGCAGCGTTTTGCACGTGCACGCGCTCATGTGCGCGCGCTGATGATGCGAAAATCGTGCGCAGTAGGGATGCACAAAGCAATACTAAGGAATTGCCTTAGACCCGGTTCAGACGCCGTACTTCACATGAGCTGAATTGAATTCAAATTTAGGCCGACCCAAATTAATTTAGACCGGCTGAATTGATTCAGACACCGATCTTAATTCCAGGCGAACTAATGCGCTAATACGTGCTGAATTCCCATAAACATGATCGATAAACAACAAGCAAGCAGGATCCAAAGCCGTCTTGTGAAAAATATAAGAAAAGTTCGCAAAAAGGAGCAGAATAAGGCAAACTGCACTAAGCTATTTACATGTAACTGCAAGATTACAACTGATAAATTGTTTTAAATGCCATATTTAACATGAACTTTATTTCAAAACACAATTTCAACTTCCATCCGTTTTGCGTACGGTGAAATACAACTTCAATATTCTGCTTAATTCACAAATGCAATGTTCACCTGTAATTCAAACACTAGCACAAAAACTATGAAGGAATGCACATTAATTTTGATGCCGTTTACCAAGGAGGCCGCAAACTGTACTTATCGGCTAAGTCTTCTCTGACCAGCGAAACCCGCCATTTTGATGCGCTGACGCACAATTTATATTTCTGCGCATACTCAGGTCTTCAAAATACATAAAAAATACATTAAATTAATTTATGTATTTGGTTCGGCTCATGTGAAGATCGGCGTCTGAATCAAAGCCGGTCCACAGCCGTTATTCCCGGCTGAACCCGGCGTGAAGAACGGCTAAGCCGATCCGAATTATATCAGCCGTTTCGAATTGATTCAGACGCCGTACTTCACATGAACTTAATTCATTGAATTCGATTCGGCTCATGTGAAGTACGACGTCTGAACCGGGCCTTAATGACGTTCGCGCCCATTACTACTGCGCATCTCTAGTGCGTACGCTATTCATTGGTCACGCGCATGCCACGTCATTTTCAAGCGCGCGCATGGACGGTCGAAAACAAAATATAGGGCTGATGACTTTTGCGTTTATTTTGTGTGCGAATATTTTTGTTGGATGCTCGGTGACCCCCACTTTTTTCGGCAGATCACTTCTTTTCTGATTCTTTCCATTATACTGAAAAACCAAAAAAAATGTGTACGTGGGAAGTTTTAATAATTTCTCATATACTATTCAAATAGACTCCAATTGGTACGTAGATACAGGTGTGCGTAACTTAGAAGTTGTATTTTTTTAAGACTAATTCTAGCTGATTTAATGACATATGAAGCAGAGATCTTTCTAATAGGCCTATATATGCTGTTTTAAACACACACATAACTTAGATATGATTCTTCAACTTAAATATATGCCGATAGTAATAAATCCGGCCAGAATTGCCTCGAATGACTGGAAATCCTAGAAATGCTATGGTCTGAGCTGCGCCTTATCTTCAAAACGAGTTCGGTGACCCCCGATTGTTGTTTACGTTTTTAATTTAATCTTATCACTTTCTACCTGCAGTCAAAGTTTTAAAAAAATCTGTGCGTGGGAAGTTTTGGGGCGCGAACGTCCTTAATTGCGGCCACAATTTTTTGACGATACTTTCGGCTGCGGGGGAAGGGGGACTCTTTTCTTTCCCAAGTTTACGGTAGGTGTTTAATAGTCGCTCCTTCAGCTATCAATTTCGATTGCTTTTTCAGCGTTTGTTTGTTAGTTACCTTTGTTCAGCATTTCCTCATTTATTCATTCTTTGTTTCATTCTTAAGCCGCGCAATGAAAGTTGCTAGAGTTATCGCCGTATTCCAGCGAGAATAAAAGCAAGGAAACCAAGCAAGAAGGAAAGAACTTATCCATATATCTTCTCTCAGTGTCTCCAGGGGCCCGTTTCTCGAAAGACCCGGTAACTTAACGGGTCCGATATCGTATTTTTTCAAGAAAAGTAGGGTGTGTTCTGACCCCAAGTGAAGTGCATTTTGTTTCTTTATCTAAAAAATTTACTGTATAATTTTCAAAACTTTTGAAACTCCCATCTGGAATGGAAAACGAAACAGCTTTATCGGGCCCTGTAATTACCGGGAGCTTCGAGAAATGGGCCCCAGGGACATAATGGAATCCGTGGTAGGAAATATTACTCAGGATGCGGATATGGAGGATGATAGACCGAGTTAGCGGACAAGATGTGGACGTTTATCTTGAGCTAAATTAGCTTTTAAAATGTCTTTTCACAATATTGACTTTCGAATGTATTTGGTGTCTAGATGGTGTTAAACTAATTTTGGAGCTAGTTGCAGTCATCATGGCATCAAGATAGAGACGCAATAACTTCTTGTAGACTATTTATTTTTTTAAGAGGCAGCGTAGCAGAGTGGCCAACGTGTCGGACTCGCAATCTGGCAGTTTGAACTACATCCTCGCTCTATCAACACACGAGCATAGGGAATAGACTCTTCTTTCGCGTAACCTGTTGGTAAGGTGACGGCTGCTATTTTAGCAAACGTCAGTCAACAATACTCCGATACCACCGATCGTCGACCGATACATCACCGACAGTCGACCGATACACCAGCGACTGTCGATCGCAACATATCGGGGCTATCGGCCGAGGTGTCGGCCAAGTGTCGACCGACATATCGACCGATAGTGTCGACCGACGGTCTATTAACTCGAACAACATGTCGACCGAGTCTCGGTCGACATATAGACCGAGTATTCGTCGATATATCGGCCGAGAGTATCAGTGGATACCCGGTCGACAGATACCTTAAGTACACATGATCCCTTATGGAAACGTTTCATTTCCATTTCGGAAATGATGATAGGTACTCAAGAGACAAATTCTTTCCAATGAATGTAGCACCAGGAACTAATCAGAGCTTTTGTGGGCGTGCTTTGTGAAAAAAAAAAAAAAAAAAAAAAACTTACACACTCTGAGACGTTCGCCGGCGAATCAAAAACTCTTGTTTGATAGCAGTAGAATAAGGAGAGCTGCTTCGATAACTCCCTGGGATTAGGCATGAGCTTGAAAGCAAAAATATGTTTTCTTTGTAGTTTAAATTTAATCGGTTTCTTTTCGCTTTTATCTTTCTACCTTAATCCTCCAAAGCTTTTCATTTCACTTGATGACTCTTCGCCTGTAACAACCGCTCTGTAGTAAGCAAGGAACCGCAAAAATAATCGAAAATACTTATTTTACTCTATTTAGAGTCTTTACAATTTTCGACAAATTCAAACCCTCTGTATTTTTTAGGAAAGGGCATATGCTAAAATGGTAAAATCTGAGGAATATTTCTTGTTTTGTTTCACTTTGTCGAGTCTCACTCTTAGTGCCACGTGATAAATGTAAAACACCCAAACTCGTGTGCATGAGTGTTATGAAAAATTCTATGGCGGTGTATTTCGATCTTAAAGTAATTTTTAATTTTCGGTAAAGTTAGAGAAACGAAAATCACTGAAGGATACTCGACTATTTGAACATCATCAACAATTATTTGGGGATCATCAAGCAAAATTTCAAGTAACCTGGGTAGTTTTACTCTCGGCTTATAATAGTAGGTTATTATGAACTTATGCCTGGCCGCCAATCATCCGTTAAAGAGAATATAGTTGTCAATAAAGCTACCAGAATATTACGCTTTTGAGAAATTTTAGGATCAAATTAAAGGTAAGCTTCTATCGAAATACGCCACTCTGAAATATTACATCTTTAGCGACCGTTTTATTTATTACATTTCAAACTGCCGTATTTCGATAAAGTTTTATTACTTGGTTTTTAAAAATTAACGATGTATACATTTTTACGACTAAAACTTGTGAACATTTCAAGGTGACATATATTTCTATCGGTTAAGTTTCCTGAAATAATAATATTAGAAAAAGCGATAAAAATCGCTTAGAAAACGTAGGGGTTGAAATTCTATACGTTTTATTGATAAACATAAGAGTCTCTCTTTGATATTAAAGTGTTAATAACAGCATTTTGCCGGTGCGTGGGCAAGTTCAATTACACAAAACACAGTTCTTGGCAGATGTTTTCATATTTTAGTGATGTTCAGAAAAACACTCGTGATAAAAACCTGCTCGATATTAAATTAAGCCCGGTTTATAAGAAGAGTGGTTCAGAAGCATCCGGTACAATTAGATTGCATGGTTGAACTGGTAATAATGATGACACCATGCAGCCAAAGGCAAACTGACGGTTTTCTTTTAATCAGGCAATGGTGGGGTGCAAAAAAAAAACACGATACTTCATTAAATTACGCATTACATGTGAGATGTAAAGAAAGACATTAAATTCAAGCATTCAGTTGTTATTTTACCCGGAATTCGCGAATGGATGGGGGGGGGGGGGGGGGGGGGGGCGAATTTACTTTGAGAATTTGTTACTAGATTGAGATACATGTAATTTGCCTAAGTTTAATGATTCTCGTGATTCGTATCACTTGTCTCTTGAGGACGTGCTAATTGTTTCTGCGCATCCTTACTGCGCATGCAAATTCACATGCCACGTCATGTATGAGCGCGCGTGCTAAGTCATAATATAAACAAATGATAGGGCAGATGGTCATTGCTAGAGCTTTGCCTGGATTTAACGATCTTGGACGTCTGGTGACCCCAATTTTTCTTTGGATGATCTTTTTCTCCACTGATTTTCTACGTTTAGGGAAAAAATGAAGAAAATCTATCGACTAGAAGTTTGAATTTTTGGCAAAATGTACAATCGAATTCCTTTCTTATTAGCTCTTCATGCACCTGTGCCTCCTTAAGGGTAAAATTTTGTAAAAACGTTAGTAACGTTTGGAATAATTTACGCAACAAACCCACTTCTACAAAATATGACTAAGATCGTTTGCCCCCGTTGACTCACCCTCGATATTTTTAACTATAATCTTCTGTAGACCGTGCTCAATTACATGGGACAATTTTTCGAAATCACTATAGTTTACCAGACGCGTTATCTCTGAAACGAAGACGGTGATCTCCATTTTTTTTTTTATTGCATTTCTGGCACAAGTAACTCATTATCTGCCAACAGTAAAAATTAAAAAAAAGTCTATCGACTGGAAAATTTTGGCGCGAACGTCCTTAAAACAGAACTGACATGGAAAATCTAAATTGCTTGTAGGTCAAACCGGATTGGGAATGGGGACCACCTCTCTCCGGTGTTACAAACTAAAGCCATGTTAACACTATGCCGGAGGAATTTGAAAACGGAGGTTTCACTCTGTAAAAGCATCAAATGTTTCCCGTCCACAGTGAGCCAGAGGAAGTTAAAAACAAAACACAACAATCACCAGTCATTTTGGATATCTGTTTCAAGAAAACCACATGAGAAAATCACATGACTACATTGTTTTCGCAAAGTTCCTTTATTAAAATGTTTTCTCTCCACCCGAAAACGAAAACCCGATGTTTTCAGATTGCTCCACTTTGAAGAGGTTTTTCGAAATTCTCCATTTTCGTGACGGATAAGTAGTCTGGACGGAAGACGAAACTATAGAATTAAAGCTGCGTTTTAAAATCCAGAATAGTGTGGACGCTGCCTACAAGATGGTTCTCAGTCCATCAATCTCGTTTCGTTTGTGTTTAAGCTATAGAGCATTAAGTCCCAGACAGTAATAAAGTTTATTTGCTTTTCTGTCTCAATTTGAAACTATTGGCGAAATATACTAGGTAAACAAAACAATATGAAAAAAAATCCTTGAAAAAAATTATTCCTAATTATTTCAGGCAAAAAAAAAAAAAAAAAAAAAATTGTCAAATATGCTTCACCAAAGAGCTTCCATATTTAAACGTTGTGGAGTAGAGAGCCTGGTGTCTCAATTAACAATTGTAGATATGGTGTTTCTTTAGTCATTGTAGATGGAAAAAAAGTGAGGCATTGAAAACAGGATCTTTCTAATGACAGAGAATTATTCTGGGCGTATATCCTAACTTGACAGGTTCAGGAAAATTATCTCAGATAAGCAAGACAAAAGGCTAAATCGAGTGGGCAGTATGAAGAAATATATTAATTGACTGAGCTGAGAACAAAACACTCTCCATTAGCCATCAGATTGTAAATTGTCTTAGGTGGATCACCGTCAGGTAATTACTTTTTGTAGGAAAATTCGGTGGTTCATTTTTGACAACCACGCTCTTCAATATGTCAGATATGTCCCTTTTAAGTAAACACCAAACTTTTGATGACTTTTCGCCAAGTCTAAGCTGTATGGGGCTGCATTATAACCATTCACGTTTTGCTTTAAATTAGTTACAAAGTAACACGAAGTTATATTGATCACTGTTCGTATGCAGTATACGCATGCAATTCAAAGTGTGGGTGAAACTCTAAAATGCATCAGTTCATCTGACTGAAGAGGATGCAAGAAAAAGATTCAGTTAGCAAGGAAGCTGAGCAATAGCCTCGAACATTGGGGTCGCGGATAAATCTGAAACATGAAGATTCCTCACCAGCGAAAAAACGTCGAGCATTGTTTGATGAAATACGTTTTGTTCTGTTCTTTGATATTTCTCTTGATCCAAGGTATGTGAAGCCGGGAGTCGCTTTGTTTTCGCTACCTAGACTTTTCTTCAGATGTCAAGCTAAGTAATTCAGGGCCATAGCTAATAAGGCAAACTGAGACATTTGCCTCACTCATTTTTTTTATTGCTTTTCTTTTAAATTGTTGTCTTCAATCATCATAAACACCCCGAATATCTGGGAAGAAAATATGCCTGCTGTCATAATTTTTTTCATCGATATTGCCTCAGTCATAATCTTTTTCAGGCTACGATCTGCAATTCGGATTTAGACGTTTTCGTTTGAGCAGCACGCCTTGAACCATTCGGAAAAAATGCTTAGCAAACGAGCATTTCGCCCATACTTAGTATTATGATCAAAGACTCCGGCTGAAATCATTAAGTCAGTGAGTATTTTTTGAAATAAACGCATATGTTAAATTTTAAATTTGGGCAAGATTATTTTCACTTCCTAATTGTAAAGGGGGTATTTTACTGTTATAGAATTGCTGTTCCTTTATCATCAGAGATACCAATGCAACATTTCAAACTTATCCAGCCGGTTTTTCTTGAAAAAAAAAAAACAAGAATCATTTTTGAGACCACCGAGGAATATAATATACAATCTCAAACGGTGTAAACAAGTTATTGAAGGCGTATCAATTATGATAAAGAGCTGGTGATCCCGAACATTTTCTTTTGCTCCTATATATAAAGTCAACCATGAAAATACAAACCTCGCGATAACTCTAACCACAATCGATTTCTCCCGGATTTCTGACATACATTTACTGTAATCTTAAACTTGATAACTCGAACCCGGCTCCAAAATCGAACCAATTTTCGTTCCTCCAAGTCATTCTCTAGATAATTTTACCCTCGAAAACTCGTCACGTCCGGATTTATACAGTACTTTTAGAAATATATTATTCCGTTTTCACTCGTCTTCTATATAATTAAGTTTGATAAAAATGTACACTGTATAAAAAAAAAGTATATGTCGCATTCTTCCTTCTTTCCAGTTGGTTGTTCTCAACTCCCAATAATTCGAACCTTTTTTACTACTTCTTTTAAGGGTCGAGTTATCGGGAAACCACTGTATGTAAATTGCAATGTTTCGGTGATCTGTTATTCAATAAACTAAGCGTGCATGGATGTGATCAAAAGCCATTTAAAACGTTCTTTCAATAATGCAATCATCAACCAACGGAGGAGTAATTAGCAATCGCTGGATGAGGTTGAGCAAGATGTCATGATCTTTTAGTGGCCAGTAGATCAATTATGCCTGAAGCACTGAAGTAATTGATCTACGAGACACCGACAAATAATCATTTCTTGCGCTAACACGGTTCAATAATTGTTTATCATTCTGAATCACCAACTTTTTGATCAGATTTTAAATCACTCTCTCACCACTGCGCCATGATTTCAGTCTCTTCAATGGATCAACAAAAAATGCAAATAAATTCCTAGTGTAGTTTGAAAGCTATCATGGGTATTCATAAATTGACGTTGTCTAAAAAAACACTGACTGTTCTTATTTAGAAAATTCCTTACGAAAGGTGTCATTACAGAACGATTCATTATGTGATATTCTCTATTATTTGTCATGCAAAGGGAACCAACGATTAGAACCCACTGCCTCAGAATTATATCACCGTACCGTCGCTATAATGAGTCAAGAGGCCAAACTGGAGCAAAATTATGGTGGTAATTAGTTGGAAGTTAGATATTCAGGCTACCATTGGGAATGCAATGTACGACCTTATCCTGTCTGGACTCGTAGTTCAGTCGGATAGACCAACGTGATCTAACTCGGATTTCAAGAGATAAAATATATCCTACGGAGGTCAAACTAACTGTTTTTGTCCTATTTCGGTCCTTTAATACCAGGACTGGTTTCCAATTTAATTGTATTTAACCGCGCGGCCTGGGGCCGAGGCGCGGTTCTAGTTTTACACGGGTTTATTATTATTATTTTTTTTAACCGCGCTGCCATAGGTGTGCGAGGGTCTTGCTCTGCAAGGGGTTTATTTTTTTTTAGTTTTGTCGGTGACCAGACGCAGACGTCCGCTCGGCCAAGTCTTGGTCGGGACTTTCAATCACGAAACCTGTAACGTTTAACGGCCAAAAGCTTTTGAAACATTAATACATGAAAATGTTACAGATATTGATCTCTTTATTGTGTGCAAAATCTATTTTCTTTTGGTTTTATCGAAGCGTTCGATTCAAAGCAAAGAACGCGTCAGAGCGTGTAAGGATTACGTCATTAATCGGAAAATAACTACCGTACTAAAAATAGCCGTGGACAGCGTGACTACTTTGCTAGCCCCTATCTCGTGGAGACAACCGATTAAATTTAATCGTGACTTTAAAGAGAGAAAGCCGTTGTTTGTAGCTTTTCTATCGGATTGTTCGTATCGCTTATGCCCAAACATATCCTAAAGAAACTTCCAGATTAAGACCATTACGTCATCGGAGATTTCACCACGACTGCGAGTGATAATGCAATCGGAAATTTTACAACGGGTCCAAGCGGTTTCCAAGTGATGGTGCAATAAGAGGCTTAAACACTTCATGTGTAGTAGTTGTTGTCAGTTGTTTTGCTACTGATTAATCAGACGATCGTGTGTCTATAGTCATCAGTGAATCAACAAGGACTGCTTGCAGGCAAGAAATGTGAAGGTAGATGTTCGGGCTATTATTAACCATTACGAGATTATATTGATAAGCGATGGTGCAATACCACAGTTTATGTTGATAATGTGGTAAGGTGTCTACAGTAATCAATCAATCATCACGGACTGCTTTGCAATGTGCACTGCGTTGTGACTGCGGTGCAGAGAAAACAACTAAATCCTTCATTGTCTGTGAAATACATCTTTGGCTTTAGCGAAGCGTTGGCTTCAAGTCAGTCACATACACTGTAATGCGCTGACGTTGCAGGTTTTACTTTCACTATGTGACAAATACTATCCTCCTTATTTTGCGAGTTTATTTCGCCAGAAGTATCGGTCATTAATTCATTTGAAAATTTGCGAGTATTTCTTGTGGGATTAGGCAATTCAAGTGAATTATTGTGCTTTTTGATCGAAGTCAGTGAAGAGATTTGAAGGATAATTAAGTATTTGCTGAGGTAAACAAGAACTTGCCAGAACTTGCAGGGGATAAACCCTAAGCGTTCTAAAATTAGCCGTGGATAGCGTAAACTTCGGATTGTGCGACTACCTTGACTACTTTGCTTGTCCTTTACTTCGTAGCACAAAAAATATATTTTGACTTTTAAAGAAGAAAGCTGTTTATCAATATAGTGTTATTAATAGCGTGATACTCGTTTCCTTTTCTATAATTCATGGGCATGTCCCAAGCGAGTTTCTAGATTAAGACCATTACGTAATCGTAGATTTCACCACTGCTAAGAGCGATGGTGCAATAACACAGTTTGTGCAACAGAAGATGACGGCGGTAATGATGTCACATTTCACGAGCGAAACGTTCGCATAAAGATTAACTGTCACGTTTCACGAGCTGAACTTTCGCATAATAATTTCTCACAACGTGCCACACATAGTTAACTTCTAAAGCGCGGTTACACGTCTAGCTTTTTTTAACCGCGCGGCCTGGGGCCGAGAAGCGGTTCTAGTTTTACACGCGGTTTATTTTTTTAACCGCGCGGACTGGGGCCGATGCACCGTTCTAGTTTTACACGGGGTTTATTTTTTAACCGCGCGGCCTGGGGCCGAGGCGCGGTTCTAGTTTTACACGGGGTTTATTATTTTTAACCGCGTAGCCGCAGGCGTGCGCGGTTTATGTTCTGCAAGCGGTTTATCTTTTTTAATTTTTTTTTAACCGCGCGGCCTGGGGCCTAGGCGCGGTTCTAGTTTTACACGGGGTTTATTTTTTTTTTTTTAGTTTTGTCGGTGACCAGACCAGACCAGACCAGACCAGCTGTTTATTAATAGTGTTATTAATAGCGTGATACTCGTTCCCTATTCTATCAATTACGGGCATCTCCCAAGCGAGTCTTATAGATTAAGACCTTTACGTAATCGTAGATTTCACAACTGCTAAGAGCGATGGTGCAATAACAGAGTTTGTGTAAGAGTAGATGGCGGCGGTAACTATGTCACATTTCACGAGCTGAACGTTCGCGTAATAATTCCTCACAACGAGAACTTAGGCCGCCTGTGCCACACATAGTGCTGAAACAAGTTAATTTTAAGGCGCGGCTACACGATTTAAAAAATCGTCTTGTTTAGTTATTAACAGCGCAGCCGTGGGCGTGCGCGGGTCACGTTCTGCAAGCGGTTTATTATTATTATCATCATCATCATCATCATCATCATCATCATCATCATCATCATCATCATCATCATTATTATTATTATTATTATTTATTTTTAACCGCGCACCCGTTGGCGTGCGCGGGTCATGTTCTGCTTTCGGCTTATTTTTATTTTTTTTATTTTTTTAGTTTGGTCTGTGACCAGACCCAAACTCCCACTCGGCCAATTGTTGTCACCGGATGATGTCATCATCAGCCAATTACAGGCCATTTCTCAGCTCTTTTCATCATATCCCTCCTCAGGAGCATTAAAACTATTCAGACAGAACATGGCCGTCTGTGAGAAATGTTTATTTAGTCAAAATTGGGCCAGAATCCCTCGGAGATGAACATCAGGACATTTCCAAGGATAAAGAATCAGAAGAATGTAACTTAAGACCAGTTGTTGGCTACTAAGAGTGAAATTATCCAGAGTTAAGCTGTATTTTCGTTTTGCTTGCATGTTCACTTTCGAAGGGAATATCCAATCCGCTAACGAAGGTATTACGTCTGGCGTCAGCCATGTAATTCGCTAACGGTGATAAATAAGATCGTGCTTACTGTAATGCCCTTACGGTGATAAATAAGATTGTGTTTACTTCGCCAGAAGCAATGGTGGAGTTTTCTGGGGAAAAGATAAAGCCTCGACGCTCCTCAAAACCCTTTGAACATATGCAAATATATATTCGTTTGAAAGGTCAATTATGAGACCTTTTCTCCTTCGTGCTAGGTAAACAAGAGTCTCCGATTACAAATCACGCAACCACTCTATGCAAAGAATGTGAAATAGAATCTCTTACAACCCAGGCACTGAGCCAACTTTGAATCACGCAGTCTCTATTGTTTCCAATCTTAATTGTTTCTGGATAATGTTTTGTCGCAAAACGTTGTTGCTAAATATTACGCAGTGTTTTTGTAAGCGCCAAAGAGTTACAAGAGCGCGGTTTTAAGTTTTTTTTAATCTTCTTGTTTTTATCGAGCGGTTCATTCAAGTGTCGAAAGGTCACTGGTTTTGCAAATTGCGTCACGTTACCATTCAATCAAAAGTAAAACCCAAACCAATTGCGCCTCGCTAGCACACTTTTTCCTGGGTCTCGCATCAGCTGCATGTATTTACTTCATGCTTTTATTGGTTTACTGGATTGCTTGGGCTAGATTGTTTGCATAGGTCACAGTTGAAAAGCTCCCTAATGGTCCATGTTGTTTCTCAGCCTCATTGATTGAACTGATTTAGTTGTTCAAATGAGATAACATCTAATCAGTCGAAACCTACTAGGTGTATTGGTCTCTTCCAATTTACCTGCATGGTGAGCAAAATGTCCTTCCCTTATCTTCAACAGATGCCTCAACCGCGACTGACATGAATTGTGAAATAAAGTCTTCCTGTTTCTCGTCGATGTGTAAACAGAACAATCCGATGACGGTGTTGCCAGGCTCCAACGTAACTCTCAACTGTTCGATCATCACTGAAGGATTTGCACAAGGCATGAACTGGAATCAAATGTTAGAACGAGTTAATAATACCACGGGGTTATCAACTTACTTGGTTTTGGAACAATCGACCTCTACGACATATAGTGGAAAACATTCATGTCAGTGTACCACTATACATTTCACTCGTAGGTGTTTCCTTATTGTTCATCCACGGTATCAAAAATCAAAAACCTGTCTCTTTATCTCAAAGCTAGTTTTCCTAATGATTCTAAGGAAATGGCAGTTCTTTTCCAGATCCATGCCATCAACACTGACTTGCAAGACTTGGCATGATGGCATGAGGTAACGGGACATGCTTTGACACGAACAAAGCCATTGGTTTCTGAAGACTCTAGGACTGAATCGTATATTTATCAACTTGATGTTGATGTAGATAAACTAACCTCCATAGCGAGTAAATGAAGCTGATGTTTCGAGGATTAGTTAGTCCTTTGTCAAAGCAAAGTATTGTCTTTGTACTGAGGGAAATGAAGTGCCATTTTGCTTACCACGTCTCACATAGTATGACATATAAAGAACTGATCTGACACATCGGAAGGATATAACGCAACATGGTAACACCTACATACCAGCATTTATAATGACCTGACGAATGACAGTCAGACGATTATTTCAGTCATAGGAAATGACCCTGAAACGGCAGCGTTTGTAATAGACACTTGCACGCACAACACAGTACTGTAACCTTCGATTTCTTTATACTCAGTCAATGGTTAACTCATTTGGTGTAGTTACCAGAGGATCTTCTTGTTTCTTTTATTAGGTGCACTGAAAATTGTTCATTTCACGAGTACACCTAATGATATCATCCAAGACAAATTAATGGAACTGGAATGCATCTTCTCAGGATGGCCTCTCCCTCGCACGGTGCTTTGGCACAAAGATATATATACATACATCACCTTTATTTCATCTCGGATTTAAAAGAGTAGCTAAGAATAGCTAATTTCTCCGAGGGAAAAAAAAAATAATAATAAAAAAAAACGAAACCAATAAAATCGTATATTATATATAATAAACTACTATTTACATAAGAGACAATTACATTGTTTTTCTAAAAAAAATTTTTGCATACTTTAGCTCTAAACTCATTCAGGGAAGTTTGTGATCGCAAGTCCTCTGTTAATTTGTTCCACATGTTTGCAGCAGAGTATCTGAAGGAGTGAAGACCATAAGTGGTTGTATTGACATATGGGATTCCGATAAGATAACGAACTTATCGGCAACGGAACCGAAGGCATTTATCATTCTCTGCAGGAGAAAGGAGAAACTCTGCGTAGCATACTTCATCTACCACACGGACGAGAGGAGCAGGAAGGGTTCTACAACTGCAGTGCAACGAATAGTATTCCTGGGTGGTCGAGCAGCGCGTCTGAAGAGATAGAGATGATATATGAATGTAAGTTATGGCATTTACTCCCCCATCGAACTGTTCCTGGTTCATCTATCTTACAAGGCCTTTTAAACGAGCAAAATGTCAATGTTATCACCGCGTGGCATTTTAGCAATGCTTGGTGTTGCCGCAGGCAGCGGCCGTTCTTAAACGTGTTTGATCCATTCTATTGGTTACTCAATTTTTACAATTAAACGTTATTCTGATAGGTCCCTCAGCGAAAAGCCCGACCATTGCCTCATTGGAGATTGCTGGAATCAAATCCTCAAACGTCAACCTTACTTGCTGGATGGATTATGATTACTCTTGTCCAGAATATTTATCTTGGCATTTAAATAACAATCCAGAGCCCTTGCCAGAAAATAGTCTCAAGTTTAAAGTGGAAGAAAAAGACATACACACCAAATGTAAAAAAGAATTCATTCTGTCTATATTCAATGTGACGGAAAGAGACGAGGGGACATACAGTTGCCATTGGCACTGCGAGTACGAAAACACTACAAGAGCTGCCATTGATTTCAAAGTATCTAATCCACAACCAACAGGTAGGAAGTAATCGGCAGTTAAAAACAACATTTGCCACGTATTTTCTATTGTATTCCCAAACGAGTACATTGTGGTAAAATGAGTTATTTAAGATGAAATAACAACAACATGATTTGAATTTATGGAGACCTCGGAAAAAAAAAAATCCGAGTCCCAGATGGAATTTGAATCCACGACCCTCCGTGATCTGGTCGGATGCTCTAACCACAGAGCTACTGGAGACTCTATGGTGAGCAAGGGTCAATTTGTGGGTCTCAATGTGACAGCGCGATGCTGTTAGTGAGTTTATCTTGATATGCTTTATTATGACAGCATGATGTTGTTAGTGAGTTTATGTGTGACAGTCATTACTTGGCTGTGTAACCGCGCGATGCGGTTCCGGTCGAGACCCACAAATTGACCCTTGCTCACCATCTAAGTCTCCAGTAGCTCAGTGGTTAGAGCAACCGACTAGATCACAGAGGGTCGTGGGTTCAAATCCCATCTGGGACTCGGAGTTTTTCTGAGGTCTCCATAAATTCAATATCATGTTGTTGTTATTTCATCTTTAATATACTCACTTTGGAGGTTGGTTGGCTGCATCTTGATATGCTTTAATGTGACAGCACGATGCTGTTAGTGAGTTTATCTTGATATGCTTTAATGTGACAGTGCAATGCTGTTAGTGAGTTTATGTGTGCCAGTCATTACTTGGCTGTGTAACCGCACGATGCAGTTCCAGTCGAGACCCACAAATTGACCCTTGCTCACCAGCAGAGTCTCCAGTAGCTCAGTGGTCAGAGCATCCGACTAGATCACGGAGGGTCGTGGGTTCAAATCCCATCTGGGACTCGGATTTTTTCCCAGGTCTCCATAAATTAAAATTAGTTATACCAAGAAGGATGAAGGGTAAGCTAGTTAATTTACCATATTTCTAAGGTAATCCCTCTCAAACTATTTCCAGGAAACTCGCTGCTGAAAAAATCCCACGAGTGTCTACAAATATCCAATGTTGTGTCACGGACTTTGCTCACGTGGACAGTCCAAGTCGCTTTGCATATATTTGTAGTAATATTTCAAAAACTCAGTGCTTCGGGTTTCATCAGGTTTCCAAACGCGAGAAACATTTGAAACCACGAGGCCGCAGGCCGAGTGGTTTTATTGTTTTCGAGCGTTTGGAAACCTGATGAAACCCGAAGCACGAGTTTTTGAAATTACTTCTCCAACAAAGAAAATTAGTTTAAATTATCATTTGAATAACATTTCCCAATTCAACTATTGTATTTGAGACGTGAAATGTGCATGATCCTCAAAACAATGTGCATGATGTGCATGATCCTATCACCTAATTGCTGCGCTGTGACAATTTTTGAATATTCATCAACTGATGTCACGTTGTTGCCAAGCTGTTTGTCAGTTTCGAGCGAACACGTTGGTTCACAGAGCAAATGGCAAAGTGCAGATTTAGACCTCCTAAAACTAGCGAAGAAGAGGAAAAGTGTGTGACCAGCGCAATTCCGAGGTAACGTGTGCATTTGGTCTGATAAAATTTCTAACGTCAGTGCCAGTTTAGATCGGAAGTGTACAGCAAGGTTGAAAGTGAACCAAAACACGAGGTCGCCACCATCGAGCGAGAATTTAAATTTAGAAAAAGAATGGGCTTTTCTGTTTTGGGTAGTTTAACAACTGTACCGCTACATTCAACGTTAGCAGTAAATAATTTAGGTTTAAAGTTTGTTTCGTAAAATGTGTGATTAAATAAAGTTGTTAATCGCCACGTGTTTTTGTTGCTTTATGAATATGCAGATTAAGAAATCGTTTCAAACATGGGTTTCTTTCAAAGCCGTGTTTTCAACTCGTTTTTCATTGGGTTTCTAAACTCATCCACCTGACCAGAATACGATGCTCTGGTTGGGTAAGAGCTGTATGAATAATTAATGAGTTTGAGAATCCTCGATGAAAACATCCCGTAACCTTATCAGCGAAAAAGCTGAGTACCAGTTCAAGCGATAACTTTGCATGCAATTTTTGCAGAGATTCCTAAATACCACTCGTAAGTTAAAATATCTATTTCTTCGAGGTTCTCAATGGGCGCTTATTTATTATTTAACTAAGTTCCGTCAAAATGCTTCCAGAGTAAAGGCTAGGACACCATTTTTCAACACACCGAAGAAGGGCCAAGCGGGAAACGTCTGCGGTTACCGCTCTGATTTATGGTTTAAGGAGCATGTTCGTCGCTTTTATGTCATTTTCGTCAGTTTTATCTCATTTTTACTTGAATTTAAGATAGCCTTGCAATTAATTTTGGTATCAAACGTCTAACCGTGCTCTTCACTTCCTTTGTAAACATTAAGGTGCGATTAGATTCAGTAATGGATGAACATTATTTTACTTGCCGGCCTAATCAACTTTTTTGCATTGTGATTTTTCTCGCATGACGAGCATAAAATTCAGCAATGCTGAATGACACAGTATCTGTTGTTGTTGTTTTTTCGTTTTATTGAATGTCGCGTTAAACCCCGGCTTCCATGTAACTAGGCTCAAATTTATCTGATCACCGGCCCAGAACACGACCAATTTGCTGCGATTTTGTGGCTTGTGTATCTATAAACCGCACAAATCAAAACTTAGACACAATCATGTTTTATGCTTTTGGCTTTCATAGATTCTGTTGTTTCCGTTACCAACCAGTGCACTACCACTCACAGATCTCCAAGTGGACTGCAAAGACTCACGTTTTTTAATATGGTATGATGATGTCCATTTTTTCTTGACAATGAACCGAATAAATAACATGACCAGGACTGCCACACTTCCACCTGACAATATGACGATTGGCAGGAGCCAATCTCTGCGACTTTCTGTAGAGTCAAACCAGGCGAAAAAACATAGATAATAAATTAAACACTGATCTTTAACCCCATCAAGAGATTCAATATATATATTAGAGCATAAACTCATTAGAATAGCAGTTTCAATTGGTAGGGAAGTCGATGTTGAGGAAAGGCTAAGAATTAATGTAAGCACAAAATGTTTTTTTTTCTGTTTGTCTTTTTTGTTTGATCGTTTGTCACTCACAAATTTTATCATTCTCTTGCACCTTTTATTGTCATTGACGGACAGTTGCACACTTCACAAAATGTCTCGCTGTAATCGTCGATCTAACTTTGCACTCAAAAATTCGATTGTTTTCGTCCAAACTATGTACCATTCACATCTAACCTCGATGCATGGTGACCAAGTTTAGTAGCGAGCGCTGGTCATATGTACGGACTGTATAGTTATTTCGTTTAACAAAATGTCTGACTAATTCTACTTACAGACACTACACATAACTTATACTGACCTAAATCAGTACGAGAACCCAAAATTGTTCCTAGCTGATTTGAAGTTGTCCTTTGTTTCATTGTTTTGGCTGCTGTTGGCTTTGAAATCTCTAGAAAGGAAAGTGAAGAGCACGGTTAGACGTTTGATACCAAAATTAATTGCAAGGCTATCTTAAATTCAAGTAAAAATGAGATAAAACTGACGAAAATGACATAAAAGCGACGAACATGCTCCTTAAACCATAAATCAGAGCGGTAACCGCAGACGTTTCCCGCTTGGCCCTTCTTCGGTGTGTTGAAAATGGTGTCCTAGCCTTTACTCTGGAAGCATTTTGACGGAACTTAGTTAAATAATAAATAAGCGCCCATTGAGAACCTCGAAGAAATAGATATTTTAACTTACGAGTGGTATTTAGGAATCTCTGCAAAAATTGCATGCAAAGTTATCGCTTGAACTGGTACTCAGCTTTTTCGCTGATAAGGTTACGGGATGTTTTCATCGAGGATTCTCAAACTCATTAATTATTCATGCAGCTCTTACCCAACAAGAGCATCGTATTCTGGTCAGGTGGATGAGTTTAGAAACCCAATGAAAAACGAGTTGAAAACACGGCTTTGAAAGAAACCCATGTTTGAAACGATTTCTTAATCTGCATATTCATAAAGCAACAAAAACACGTGGCGATTAACAACTTTATTTAATTACACATTTTACGAAACAAAGTTAAACCTAAATTATTTACTGCTAACGTTGAATGTAGCGGTACAGTTGTTAAACTACCCAAAACAGAAAAGCCCATTCTTTTTCTAAATTTAAATTCTCGCTCGATGTTGGCGACCTCGTGTTTTGGTTCACTTTCAACCTTCCGACCTAAACTGGCACTGACGTTAGAAATTTTATCAGACCAAATGCACACGTTACCTCGGAATTGCGCTGGTCACACACTTTTCCTCTTCTTCGCTAGTTTTAGGAGGTCTAAATCTGCACTTTGCCATTTGCTCTGTGAAGCAACGTGTTCGCTCGAAACTGACAAACAGCTTGGCAACAACGTGACATCAGTTGATGAATATTCAAAAATTGTCACAGCGCAGCAATTAGGTGATAGGATCATGCACATCATGCACATTGTTTTGAGGATCATGCACATTTCACGTCTCAAATACAATAGTTGAATTGGGAAATGCTATTCAAATGATAATTTAAACTAATTTTCTTTGTTGGAGAAGTAATTTCAAAAACTCGTGCTTAAGATTTCATCAGGTTTCCAAACGCTCGAAAACAATAAAACCACTCGGTCTGCGCCTCGTGGTTTCAAATGTTTCTCGCGTTTGGAAACCTGATGAAACCCGAAGCACGAGTTTTTGAAATATTACTACAAATATATGCAAAGCGACTTGGACTGTCCACGTGAGCAAAGTCCGTGACACAACATTGGATATTTGTAGACACTCGTGGGATTTTTTCAGCAGCGAGTTTCCTGGAAATAGTTTGAGAGGGATTACCTTAGAAATATGGTAAATTAACTAGCTTACCCTTCATCCTTTCTTGGTATAACTAATTTTAATTTATGGAGACCTCGGAAAAAAATACGAGTCCCAGATGGAATTTGAACCCACGACCCTCCGTGATCTATTTAAAAATAGAAGAACCGTAGCCAGGGTAAGACATGTTAAAAACTTAAAAACGTTCACTGGCTAAATACAATTAAAAACTTCAAGCTTTCGGCTGTCAGGCTACAGCCTTCAATGGATAAAAAATGGAAGAAATGACAACTACAATAAATACAAAAATAGGTGAGACTATAAGAAGAATATATTAAAATGAGAGAAAAAAAATATGCGATTAAGTGTCAATAAACTAATTGTTCTTTTTCAAAAGAATAGAGTATTGATTAGGGAGCGGCCTTGAATTGTTGTCTGCATTACTTGTCGAAGCGGTGTGCCATGATTTTAGTGTCTTGCGGATACGGGAAGAACCTTTGTCAATCACTTGGGAATTTTTAAAGTCAATAGAGTGATTTGAAGACCAAGCGTGTTTAGCGATGTTGGAACCTCTTGCGAAAGACTTCACATTCCTCATGTGCTCTTTTTTCCCAGTTTCAAAGCATCTGCCAGTCTCGCCTACATAGTTCCATGGGCAGTCAGCACAAGGTATTTTGTAAACCACGTTTGGTTGAAGATCAATAGGAGGTCGGGACTTAGGAGAGGGAAACTCCTGTTGTAATGTCTTGAATGGCTTACTGACAACTCGGACATCATGTTTTTTAAGAAGTCTTGTTAGAGGCTGAGAAATTCCATTAATATAAGGGAGGACTGCATAATTAGAGAATTCGGAGGGTGTGGCCCATTTGAAAAACATGCAAACAAGTTCCTCAGGTGTTGGGATGGCGTTTGTACGCTGAGTGGAAGATTTCTTCTTTAAAATGTTAGAGATGACGTTTTGGGGGTAATTGTTAAGCCGTAGAGCGTTAGTGACATGAGTAAGTTCAGTCTCTTTACCTTGTTTCGTGTTTGGGAGATTATTTGCGCGATATAATAAAGTCTCAGCTGCACTGATCTTGTGTCGTTTGTCGTGATGGGAGTAGAAATCCAAATACCTATCGGTATGAGTTGGTTTTCGATAAACCTCAACAATTAAACTATTGTCCTTGCGAGTGACCAAGGTGTCCAGGAAGGCGATCTGATTATTATTTTCTTCTTCAATGGTAAAGGAGATGTGTTGATCAATAGCGTTAAGTGAATTATGGAAAGAGCCAACTTCGTTTCTTTTAATGATACTCACTTTGGAGTCGGATGCTCTAACCACTGAGCTACTGAAGACTCTATTGTGAGCAAGGGTCAATTTGTGGGACTGAACTGGAACCGCATCGCGCGGTTACACAGCCAAGTAATGATTGGCACACATAAACTCACTAACAGCATCGCGCTGTCACATTAAAGCATATCAAAATAAACTCACTAACAGCATCGCACTGTCACATTAAAGCATATCAAGATGCAGCCAACCAACCTCCAAAGTGAGTATATTTAAGATGAAATAACAACAACATGATTTGAATTTATGGAGACCTCGGAAAAAAATCCGAGTCCCAGATGGAATTTGAACCCACGACCCTCCGTGATCTAGTCGGATGCTCTAACCACTCAGCTACTGGAGACTCTATGGTGAGCAAGGGTCAATTTGTGGGTCTCGACTGGATCCGCATCGCGCGGTTACACAGCCAAGTAATGACTGGCACACATAAACTCATTAACAGCATCGCGCTGTCACATTAAAGCATATCAAGACAAACTCACTAACAGCATCGCGCTGTCACATTGAGACCCACAAATTGACCCTTGCTCACCATAGAGTTTCCAGTAGCTCAGTGGTTAGAGCATCCGACCAGATCACGGAGGGTCGTGGATTCAAATTCCATCTGGGATTCGGATTTTTTTTTCCGAGGTCTCCATAAATTCAAATCATGTTGTTGTTATTTCATCTTAAATAACTAATTTTACCACAATGTACTCGTTTGGGAATACAATAGAAAATACGTGGCAAATGTTGTTTTTAACTGCCGATTACTTCCTACCTGTTGGTTGTGGATTAGATACTTTCAAATCAATGGCAGCTCTTGTAGTGTTTTCGTACTCGCAGTGCCAATGACAACTGTATGTCCCCTCGTCTCTTTCCGTCACATTGAATATAGACAGAATGAATTCTTTTTTACATTTGGTGTGTGTATCTTTTTCTTCCACTTTAAACTTGAGACTATTTTCTGGCAAGGGCTCTGGATTGTTATTTAAATGCCAAGATAAATATTCTGGACAAGAGTAATCATAATCCATCCAGCAAGTAAGGTTGACGTTTGAGGATTTGATTCCAGCAATCTCCAATGAGGCAATGGTCGGGCTTTTCGCTGAGGGACCTATCAGAATAACGTTTAATTGTAAAAATTGAGTAACCAATGGAATGGATCAAACACGTTTTAGAACGGCCGCTGCCTGCGGCAACACCAAGCATTGCTAAAATGCCACGCGGCGATAACATTGACATTTTGCTCGTTTAAAAGGCCTTGTAAGATAGATGAACCAGGAACAGTTCGATGGGGGAGTAAATGCCATAACTTACATTCATATATCATCTCCATCTCTTCAGACGCGCTGCTCGACCACCCAGGAATACTATTCGTTGCACTGCAGTTGTAGAACCCTTCCTGCTCCTCTCGTCCGTGTGGTAGATGAAGTATGCTACGCAGAGTTTCTCCTTTCTCCTGCAGAGAATGATAAATGCCTTCGGTTCCGTTGCCGATAAGTTCGTTATCTTTGTGCCAAAGCACTGTGCGAGGGAGAGGCCATCCTGAGAAGATGCATTCCAGTTCCATTAATTTGTCTTGGATGATATCATTAGGTGTACTCGTGAAATGAACAATTTTCAGTGCACCTAATAAAAGAAACAAGAAGATCCTCTGGTAACTACACCAAATGAGTTAACCATTGACTGAGTATAAAGAAATCGAAGGTTACTGTGTTGTGCGTACAAGTGTCTATTACAAACGCTGCCGTTTCAGGGTCATTTCCTATGACTGAAATAATCGTCTGACTGTCATTCGTCAGGTCATTATAAATGCTGGTATGTAGGTGTTACCATGTTGCGTTATATCCTTCCGATGTGTCAGATCAGTTCTTTATATGTCATACTATGTGAGACGTGGTAAGCAAAATGGCACTTCATTTCCCTCAGTACAAAGACAATACTTTGCTTTGACAAAGGACTAACTAATCCTCGAAACATCAGCTTCATTTACTCGCTATGGAGGTTAGTTTATCTTCATCAACATCAAGTTGATAAATACACGATTCAGTCCTAGAGTCTTCAGAAACCAATGGCTTTGTTCGTGTCAAAGCATGTCCCGTTACCTCATGCCATCATGCCAAGTCTTGCAAGTCAGTGTTGATGGCATGGATCTGGAAAAGAACTGCCATCTCCCTAGAATCATTAGGAAAACTAGCTTTGAGATAAAGAGACAGGTTTTTGATTTTTGATACCGTGGATGAACAATAAGGAAACACCTACGTGTGAAATGTATAGTGGTACACTGACATGATTGTTTTCCACTATATGTCGTAGAGGTCGATTGTTCCAAAACCAAGTAAGTTGATAACCCCGTGGTATCATTAACTCGTTCTAACATTTGATTCCAGTTGATGCCTTGTGCAAATCCTTCAGTGATGATCGAACAGTTGAGAGTTACGTTGGAGCCTGGCAACACCGTCATCGGATTGTTCTGTTTACACATCGACGAGAAACAGGAAGACTTTATTTCACAATTCATGTCAGTCGCGGTTGAGGCATCTGTTGAAGATAAGGGAAGGACATTTTGCTCACCATGCAGGTAAATTGGAAGAGACCAATACACCTAGTAGGTTGCGATTGATTAGATGTTATCTCATTTAAACAACTAAATCAGTTCAATCAATGAGGCTGAGAAACAACATGGACCATTAGGGAGCTTTTCAACTGTGACCTATGCAAACAATCTAGCCCAAGCAATCCAGTAAACCAATAAAAGCATGAAGTAAATACATGCAGCTGATGCGAGACCCAGGAAAAAGTGTGCTAGCGAGGCGCAATTGGTTTGGGTTTTACTTTTGATTGAATGGTAACGTGACGCAATTTGCAAAACCAGTGACCTTTCGACACTTGAATGAACCGCTCGATAAAAACAAGAAGATTAAAAAAACTTAAAACCGCGCTCTTGTAACTCTTTGGCGCTTACAAAAACACTGCGTAATATTTAGCAACAACGTTTTGCGACAAAACATTATCCAGAAACAATTAAGATTGGAAACAATAGAGACTGCGTGATTCAAAGTTGGCTCAGTGCCTGGGTTGTAAGAGATTTTATTTCACATTCTTTGCATAGAGTGGTTGCGTGAATCGTAATCGGAGACTCTTGTTTACCTAGCACGAAGGAGAAAAGGTCTCATAATTGACCTTTCAAACGAATATATATTTGCATATGTTCAAAGGGTTTTGAGGAGCGCCGAGGCTTTATCTTTTCCCCAGAAAACTCCACCATTGCTTCTGGCGAAGTAAACACAATCTTATTTATCACCGTAAGGGCATCACAGTAAACACGATCTTATTTATCACCGTTTGCGAATTACATGGCTGACGCCAGACGTAATACCTTCGTTAGCGGATTGGATATTCCCTTCGAAAGTGAACATGCAAGGAAAACGAAAATACAGCTTAACTCTGGATAATTTCACTCTTAGTAGCCAACAACTGGTCTTAAGTTACATTCTTCTGATTCTTTATCCTTGGAAATGTCCTGATGTTCATCTCTGAGGGATTCTGTCCCAATTTTGACTAAATAAACATTTCTCACAGACGCCCATGTTCTGTCTTAATAGTTTTAATGCTCCTGAGGAGGGATATGATGAAAACAGCTGAGAAATGGCCTGTAATTGGCTGATGATGACATCATCCGGTGGCAACAATTGGCCGAGTGGGAGTTTGGGTCTGGTCACAGACCAAACTAAAAAAATAAAAAAAATAAAAATAAGCCGAAAGCAGAACATGACCCGCGCACGCCAACGGGTGCGCGGTTAAAAATAAATAATAATAATAATAATAATAATAATAATAATAATAATAATAATAATAATAATAATAATAATAATAATAATAATAATAATAAACCGCTTGCAGAACGTGACCCGCGCACGCCCACGGCTGCGCGGTTAATAACTAAACAAGAACCGCGGCGCGGTTGTAACCGCGCTTTAAAATTCACGGTTACTCACACTGTCCGACTCGGAGCAATGCACAATACAAAGGAAAAGACGTAAGGGAAGACCAACTTCGTCGCAGAATAGATGGTGTGCTTATAACTCCGAACTCCTATGAAAGCTAAAACCACCAGGTGCATTAGGATGTCTTATTACGGCTAATTTTAGAACTCTTAGGGTTTTCTCCCTGCAAGTTCTGGCAAGTTCATGTTTACCTCAGCAAAAAGCCCAAGAGTTCACTTGAATTGCCTAATCCCACAAAAAATATTCGCAAATGTGCAAATATATTAATTACCGAAACTTGTGGCCGAATAAACTTGCAAAGTAAGCGGGATATTATTTGTCACGTAGCGAAAGTGAAACCTGCAACGTCAGCGCATTATGTGACTGACGTAATACCTTTTTTAGTGCAGAGTGCACTATTGGGATGGCTTGGGGATTGACGGTGCTAAAGCACTATGTCAATAAGGTGTAAACTTTAATGTTTGTTTAATTAATTAATTCCAAATAATTAATTCGCCTTGTTTTGAGGAGGTGGGGTAGGTACCTTTATATTGCTATGTAAAACGTACTACACTTGGATTACATCGTGAATAACATCACAAAACTGCATATGGTTCCAATATTCTCTTGTTATCCTAGTGGTACTATTCTCTTAAGAACAAAAGCAATTTACTCGAAGCGCATGCGCAGATTGATAAGCATTGTGTTAACTATATGTTAGGCAAATTAGACAATACATTTCATGTACACAATTATACACGAACATTAAGTGCTTTTCTTTATGTTAGAACACAACATGTAAGACGCATGCGCTCTACCATTGTCAGCATGATACAATCCGTTCTCGAGTTCAGATTCACGTGTGCGATACCACACTCTCGTCTTAACGGGCGATAGCTGTTATAACTTCAAGTAATATCAGTTCTCCCTTTTAGTGCAAAGAACGCTTCTGTGACAGCGTATCTTTTGGAATCATCCCTATCTCAGTTCAAAAACGTCGTGTGCTGTTTTCAAACTATTTCGTGCTTGCTAAGCTCTAAAGAGGGAAACGAATGGATCTCCTCAGCCGCTTGTTTATTTTATCCCCTATGAAAGGGAACAAGAAGTTCACAAATGTATTCACCCGAAACATTTCCGAGTTAGTGGCATTAAAATTACTAATGTCGTGACAAAAGAAACTCCTCAAATATTGCTGTAGACACTGTAGCACTTACGGAAACCGCAAATAAATTTAGTCAGTCTTTGAGCGAACTCATTCACCGATGTAGGATATAATATCGGTCAACTTAAAACGCTTCTCAGTTGTATTAATCGACATCGATAACATTGAGTATTTTGAACTGGTTTATAGTTAAAACCAACGGTGGTAACATAACAAGAACGTGCTATTCCGAGACACGAGGTGACCATTTGATAATTGAATTAGTAATTGTTGATCGATGATATGAAAATTTGCCTCTTGAATGAAACAAAATCCTTCCTCTTCCATTTTTTTTTTATAAGTCAATAACATTATTTCATCTTTCTCTAGCAGGAAATGAGCGAGAATATCTTCATTTTTATGTTTTTTTAGAAAACAAGGGTATCATGTTACAAACTGCGAGGAAAACA